>AJFK01000914.1:0-54555 GCA_000467715.1 Hysterium pulicare CBS 123377
ACCCCCCCTACCACCCCTGCCTCCCCTACCACCCCTGGCCCTTCCCCTAGCCGGCAAGACAGTTGGATCCATTCGGACTAGGTGCAGGTCTACGTTGGTATTTAGGTGGATAGCGTACGCGAACCATTTGTTGCGTGTCGGGTCACTATCCATAGCCTGGCGGATATATTCGTACGCCACCTGTCTGCCGAAAAAGTTCCAGAGGAGGGCCTGGATTCCGTTGCAGATTCTCGTAGCCTCCGCCTCGTAGACGATGCGTTGGGCGCGGATGGCGTTGTTGATGCCGCCCTGCAAATTGTTAGCATATGCTATTCATTCATGGGCAAGGATTTTACTTACGTAGGTCGAGGCAACGACGAGGGGGTGGACAGCCGTGCTGTTGAGGCTGTTGGTTGTCATCGCGTCCACTAAGGAGATTAGCATTGAGTTGAGCTAAGATAAGGCATTCTTACCAGGACTAGCTGCCAATATGGGGCCATATACGTGGACCCAGTGGGCGATGCCTTGGGCAGTTGTGACGCCGGGGTGCTGGGCGACAAAGGCAATGAGCGCGAGATAGTCTTCGTTCCAGCGTTGCTGGTTAGTCGTGGAGAGAGGCGCGGGGTATTGAGGGGGGGCAACGGCGGTGGGGACGACATTGAGGTTGTTCATCTTTGCGATTTGAGGTCGAGTGCTCTCGCGAATTCTGAGTAGTTACGTTGACGAGTCGAGGGATGGGTGCGGTGCGGGCTTCTTGAGCAGTGGCACTGTCACCTAGTGAACGTTGCTGGTAGACCTTGCCGCTAGGAATCTTGATTGGAGGCGGGAAAGAGAGTGGTGCACTGCAACGAAATCCTTGTTGGTGACGAGGTATGGTGATGAGTCGAGGGTTGACCGCCGTAAAACTGGTAGGAAATTCGGTTTGAAGAGAGAGATAGATGGATGTGGACAGCAAAGAGTCTGTTGTTGGCGTTGTTGTGGTATTGCGAGGGTGAGAGCGAGGCAGAAACGTTTCGAGTCGAGGGTTGAGCGCCGTAGAAGTTGCTTTTTCTGTCAGGGAGCGGACTTCCAGGTAGATGTTGTTGGTAGCAAAGTCACTCGATGAGAGAAATAGATGGATGTGGTCAGAAACGAGACTGTGTTCGCGGTGTTGTGGTGTTGCGAGGGAGAGGACGCGGCAGAAAAGTTTGACAGAAAAGGCGGCGCGACTCTGTAAACAGGACCAATGACGTAGGAGTATCACGTTGGCAAATGGGGCAATTAATGTGGAGTGATATGAGAAAGGTCCCCAGCCAATGGATCATCACTTTGCAACGGCGACTAGTTCAATGGAAAGCTCAACAACGAAGCAAATTTGTGACTCTGGGTCCATTGAGACTTGTTGTTATTGGAATCTTGAATGAAGAAAACATGCCTCCTTACAATGCTCCTGTTGAACTCCCTGAACACTCCGTCACCTTGAAGCCCGGGCTAGGTTCCTCCTCCCTGACGAGAAGACCTCCTAGCCTCGCCCCACCCTGTTTACACGCCATTGTTGTGGAGCTCTCTGACTCAGACTGGGTTTTCTGAAGACGCTGATAGCCTCAATGTCGCCGGCTGGGCCTCTTATGCCAGTTAGCAAGAACCTGTCAGAGGAAATGTCGTCAGAGTGCACTTAGGGCTTTGTCGATAGCCCCTTGGGTCTCTTCCACAAGCATCTCTAAAGCTTCTTCTATCAGTGCATTGTGATGTGGTATAGTTCTTCGTCAATGATCTCGGTATTGATGGACTGCGGTGGCTCTTGTGGTTCGGCTGGTGCTGGGGCAAGAGCCTGTGCGTCACCATTCACTTGAGAAGAGACACGACCATCATTGGTAGCAGCTTAAATGACAGTGGTAGCAGCGGCATTATCCTCAGCGGTCTACAAAGTGGAGCAAGCTATCGCACTCGCCATGGGATACCAGCATCAAAAGTGCCAGTAGAGTTCGGACCACTACCATACAGGGCCTGGGCATTGGCTGCCGAGCATTAGAGACTGTACTGGGGGGCGGTAGTGGTCTGGAGAGCTGCCTCCTAACATCCTTTCCAGCGTATTGCGGCGCAGAATATCGGCGTCCGTAAGTGAATGGCGAGCTTAGATGGGGTAGTTGAGTTAAGGCGCCAGCTGCCATCTGCAGGGACCCGCGCGGTACCAGCTAGTTGACTGCTGGCTATCCCTAGCCGCGGCGGCGGTGTCCGCCCCACTCTAGCGGGCCCTTCACTAACGTGCTACAACTACCCTTTACGCCAACCTTGGCACTACAGCTATCGGATCGCGAATGTCTACTCCACTTTACAGCAACGACCTCAGCTATTATCGGTCACTACAATCCTCGACAGCAAGGATCATCCGCGCAACCGCCTCTTCTTACACGGCGGATTCCTGTATACAGCACCCCTCTACAGGGGTTCTCTACAAAACGACTTCTCTCTACTGAGGTCAGTCCACTTTAATAGCCCTAGCTGCTATTAATAGTCCATTACTATCCCTTTGGTTCTATTATTTAGGATGGTTAGTGAGCTAATAGATGGCGTCAATATCTTTAACCTCCATTACTGAAGTATCCGGCGCTCTACGACTCCCTTGGATTACGCGCGTTGACGTTGAGTTTGTCCGCCCGCCCTCTCCCGGCTGCATCGCGTATCTTTGAAAGAAGCCGGACGATAACAGTCGGGAATCTGCGCGCTACAGCAAGAAGCCATTTGCCGCTATAATGACAAATAGACTCGGTTGACAGGAGCATTTGGTGTCCCCGGAAACCCTCGAGGTGTACTACACCGACGACGAGTTGCGCGAGGCGATTGATAGCGTCCTATTTGAGCGCAGGACGACGGATGCAGCACTGCGCCCGGAGGTGTCGGACGGGGTGGGGAGTTTGATAAGTAACAACATCCGAACCAACGGCCAGAGGTAGGCTTAGGCCTTGGCTTATACGCAAGAGACAGAAATGGAATGGCTGACAAGATAAGGTGACGGCTTGAAGCAGGATCTCAGTGAACCCTAGATTGGAAAGCAAAGCTAGGCTCAGCTGAGACTCAAGAATGGAAGGAGGCAAAGTGATGATTGATTAGAGCGTCATGACTCAGGAGGGTGTCGATCCCCGAGGTCAGTATAGAGCTCGACCGTATTGAGAGGAAACGAAAGGAAACTGACGGCGGACTTTGCGCCCTCATACATACGGTGACGAGCCTAATGAAAGGAAGTTTAACAACAGGCACAGGACTACCTACGAGGCCTCAGCCAGGGAACAACGAATACGCGCAACACCATGGGTATACGGCAATTGCAATTGAAGGACACCAATACGCCATCAACGTGCGGTCGAGTTGCTAGAATATAGAAGGAAAGGTAAATACTCTGTACGAGGGAGAAGAGATTGGCTGACCATATGGCCTTCAGAGCAATAGGAGAAACCTCCCTACCTAGAGCCCGCTCACGACCAAACCTGCGACCCAAGCGTGCAAATAACAACGTTCAGGAGAGAAGACAAGGAAGGTTGTGAGCAATGAGCAAAAACATGAGCAAAAACGGCTAAGAGAAGGGAGCACTCGTCACACCATAGGCGCTCGGCATGCAGCAATCACAGCGAGGTCTTCTAGAGGACCAGATCACGTAGGAGAAATGGGCTACCATGATGCCATTGGCATGATCGCGTAGAGATGAAGGAGAGAACAATGAGGTACTCGGCATACCATTGGTACTCGGCGTGCGGAAAACAACAGAAGAGGTCTTCAAACTTCTCGTCAGGCCATTAGCCTTCGGCGTGCGTCATGGGATTGGACAACGAAGGAATGCAGAGCTTTGGAAGGACCGACAACGTTCAATCAACTGGCATAGCAGGGAATATCTCGTCACACAATAGGTGCTCGGCATGCGCATCATTCAAGAGGAAAGATACCCTTCCTACATACCAATCACCTCCGCATACCCCCTGCCTCGGTCACTTTCCTCGAGCACTGACATCACGATGTACCTCTAGGGCAACCGGAATGAACGACAAGCGAAGCCTGATGATACAAGACGAAAGAAATAAGACTGCATAATCTGAGGATAACGATACTCGAAACACATCAATGCTTAGCGAAGGAAAATGTTACGAATCCCCGTTGGCGGCCGGCAAGCAACGAAAAGGCAAAGAGACGAAGCAGAAAGCTCGAGCGACAATCATGACAAATGAACACAGGAGTTACGAACACGAGACACCATGGGCATCCGAAACGTTGCTGCCATGTAGGCAGATATTAGAAACACTATGGATCGAAGGCAAATCACCGGTGGAAGGAATACGTGGAGGTCCATATGTCTCCGAAGAAAGATCAAGACACGTTTGACTGGATGTATTGATAAACGCTTGAAAGGGGTATAAAGCAGTAGAGGTAGACGTTCAAGATAAATAGTCAGAGGCCCATTGGGCTTGACACTGAAAGTAGTGTAGATGTCCAAAACAATATGATCGAAATGAAGTTCAACGAAATAGATACCAACAGACTACTGCATCCTTATAGACAGACTTGCCGTGCTACACGTCGGCTATTACTACGATGCGAAATATAATGTTGAATCTCTTATGACTATACTAGCATAGTAAAGGAAATATCTCAGGTCCCATCGGGCCTGGGCTCGGATATTCAAGACAGCAATTAAAGCAACATGCTTAAGTTTTGGAAGAATTACTTCAGTACCCATTGGGACTGGAATCTGCAATAATTGAGAGTGACTCTGAAAACAGGCCAAATACACATCAGAACCCATGGGGCCTGGCACTGCTGGCAGGCCTCAGTGCCCAATTTTAGCTCATATGCAAAAGGATAAAACATCTATCTACGCCACGTAGAGCCCTCTACTAGCTCTATTAGCCCGTTAGCGCATCATTTTAGCCCTCTGTTAAGTATGAGCCAAAGAATGATAATATCTAAATAGGAAAAAAAAAATATAACAAAAAAAGTTTCTGATGTGACTCGAACAGTCATGCTCCTATTTAAACACATGAACACGTTAGCTTATTTCCCGAATGGTTGAAACGAAGACGATGCGATGCGAGTGAGTGAAGGGCCCCCCGAAGGTTAAAGGAAACTGTCAATAAAATTATATATATAGGTGATCAGGACGCCTTCGCAAATGAAGTTTGAGTGGTGTGGAAGAACCAAGACTTTAGCGTCTCGCGTTCCAATGACCACCTGAAGAGTGGACAGTCATGCAATGCTACAAGGGAGTTGTGCATGACGTATTGGACAATTTCACGCATCGAGGCTTACCTAGGTACGAGCATGAACCCATCATCTATACATCAGCGCCCATAGGGCCTGGACTTAAACACGAATACGCCTCACGTAACGAATTAACGTTAACAAAGAGGCGGAATAAGCTATACGAAACTATCACACCAGGCTAATGGAGCCGTTCCAAGAAGAGTGAAAACAACTAGAACTCACCTGGTACTATTGTTTACCTCGCTTATTCTCTACTGGTTATTAAAGAAGTACGTCCCGGTCTATAATGCGCATTCTTCGAGAGGGAGATTCATGATAGACACCTGAACAATGAACTTATACAGGTACACGAGAGGCCATGGGCCTTCGGACTGCTGACGAGAAACAAGATCACCATAGGTGTTTGGCTACAAAATGAGGCAGAAAGGAGTCGATGCGGTCATGGTATTTGGAAATTAGAGCGACATGAGAGAGGATTACTTTGGGATCATCGATTCCCGGCAGATGATGCACAAACAGGAGGACTCCGTCAGTTGCCATTGGCGCCGGTGACCCAACGAAATGAAAGTACTCGAAACACCATCGATGTCCGACAAGATCTGATACTCGTGCACCATAGATGCCGGGAAATAGTTGCAGTAAAAGGTATCGATGCGCCAATGGCACATGGTAGATCGAGAGACGCACAAAGAGAATCGACTTTATGATCATGCAAAGCTTGAACAACTGAGGTAACCGACGGCATGCGGAGATCGGACGGAGAAATACGACTAAGATCTCGTATCGAATTAAGACGAGCAATAAAATTCTTCCAGAACGGGCACCCCCGCGAGGCCGCCGTCGCTTCCCTTTCCGTCGACACTCGTAAAAAAAGCGGCAAGAAGCAGGACGGAAGGAGAGGGTTCAAAGATCAATAGTCATAGGCCCATGAGGCTTGACGTCTAGCTCAAAAGATGCATGGGAGAGAAAGGAAAGATGATATCTCGCAGCACCATGCGTGTAAGAAGTGGACTCTCCGATGAAAAGGACTACTCGGCATGCCATAGGCACTCGGCGTGCATAAAGACCACGAAGGTATATCCCCATAGAACTTAGTGAGATTCAAGGATGCTGATAAGACTCCGAAAGCAACAAGATCATACCGCTCTGAACCAATCTTGAATTGAGAGGGCTTCACGACAAATCAACGTGAAGGGTCAAGGGATAAAACACCCAGAATGTGAATGATGGACTTGGTAGATATAAATGACATCGGAGAATAATGAAAGCTGACAGGATATTGCAGAAAAGCTAGATACGGGATGACCATGAAATATGATCTTTCAGGCATGGAGGAACGCAGCACACCATTCGAGATGAAGTTGGCCTGGCTATGACTTACCTTATGTCTACCTCCCCTATGCTAACATATTATGCTGCCATACCTTATACTAACCTACCTTACGCTAATCGTCCTTTAGATTATGAAACATACTTGAACTTACTTAGAGAGTGAGCATATCTAACATGCGAGAAGTTACGGACGCGGCTACGAATGACAAGTGGATTACGTCTTTAAGGAAAGCATCGAATGACGGAGTTATCAGTGCAAAGAAACAATTCAGCGAGACGCCATGAGCGTTCGGCATTCAACAAGTTCACAAAGCAGATAGAGTACTCGACACATCATAGATGCTCGGCATGCTAGAGAATCATGGGAATCCTCATCGTGCCATAGATACTCGGCGTACAACAATCATAGATACGCAAGAGACGTCACGACATACCATTGGTACTCGGCGTGCTAATGCAACATGGAGATTCTCGTCATGCCATAGGCACTCGGCGTGCAGAAGTGACACGAACGTTCTCGTCATGCCATGGGCACTCGGCGTGCAACGATCACAAGCAGGAGCTTTCTCGGCATACCATGGGTACTCGGCGTGCTAGAGGTATAAGAGCAATCGGAGTACTCGTCGTGCCATGGGCACTCGGCGTGCAGAAAGCAAGAGATAACGATAGGAAGGCGGAGAAAGACGATATATCATATTCCAGAGGAGAACAGCTCAAAGAAGTTCAGGTGGAAAGCAAAAGATACACCCTACCTTTCTTACCTGCGCCAGGATGATCTCCGTTCCATGGCACCTGCCTTCAACTGATAGTACTTTCTCCTCATCGACTATCGACAAGCGATCTTTCGTCTTCCAAGAAGCACACCACAAACATCGACGACTGAATAAAGAGTCTAGAATGCAGATAGGATGAAGATTGTGCATCAGACTGGCTTGAAGATTGACGCGCGTAAAAAGACATCGGCAGAGTTCAGCTTGGGAGAAGTCCAAGGAGATATGATTCACAGAGCAAGAGTACTCGACGTGCCATAGGCGTTCGGCGTGCATAATCAATACTTGGGAGAGAAAAAAGAGGAAGCAATGAGTACTCTACGCACCATGGGTGCTCGGCGTGCATAATCAACTCTGCGGAGATGAAACCGGAGAAGCGGCGGAGGAGTACTCGGCACGCCATAGGCGCTCGGCGTTCGAAATCAACACTCTGGGGAGGAAAAGGCAAAAGAAGAGTACTCCACAGATAGGTGCTCGGCATGCATAATCAACACCCGAAAGACAAAAACGAGGAAGAAAGGAGTACTCGGCACACCATAGGTGCTCGGCGTGCATAATCAAGGAGTAAGAAAGAGGGAAAAGGAGAGTACTCGTCACACCATAGGTGTTTGGCGTGCAGCAGCATGAATGACCAGCAGTTATTGTTGAAGTATGCATGACTGCTCAGCCGCAATCGGCGGGCCAGACTGATTGAAACGAATGAATGCTCTACCACCATTGGTGGGCCATTTGAGAGAGAATGACTGCTCAACTACCATAGGTAGGCCAAGGAAGAGAGATTGACTGCTCAACTACCATAGGTAGGCCAAGGAAGAGAAGGAAGCTGGCATTCGAGGTCTCACGCATCAAAAGAGCCGCGGCTCTTGAAGAAAGGAGACTTGGATGACGGAAGGAAAAGTGACAAGGGAGGAGGATTGAAGCAGAAAGCTAAAGATGGACTAATGAATGATGAAAGAAAAAGGATATATGGAAACCCACATCGCCGGCTCATATGGTCTTTACTTACTTTGAAACAGCTCATCCCTTCCCCGAGCTTCGACGTCGTCTTTCAGGGGACAAAATAGCTGGCAAAGTTGAAAGCCCCCGGTTCAAACGAAAGATTTTGTTATGCTGCAAATCCAAAGGTCGGCCTTGGAAGGGTTCGGACATTTGCGGAAGCCATGGACGATCCGGAGCGAAAGGTTTTGTAACTTGTCATAGTACCGCAGGGCTGCGCTGAAGCAGGTGGGATATTCTGATTCCCATCCCTTAGCCAGACTCGTTGAATCCGCAATTCTGAGGATGATGCTCCCTAATGGGGTGGCATGGCTCTGGACATATCCTTAGGCAAATGAATTCAGGGGCCAATTCAATATGGCTTATGAGACAATGCGGAACATCTCAAGACTATTGCTGGTTCGCCGTATAACGATGACAAATTTGCCAAATCAAGATGTGTCACTGGACTATGAGAGGGCAGTCATATACACCACAAAGTTGCAGTATGGTACCGGTTGGGAGTGTCAAAAGGCCAGCGGGTGCAAAGGCTCATCCGTAGCCGGAATTTTCACACAAGTGGAGGCAGAGTGGCATCTCCGAAAGCTGAAAAAAAGCAGTTTGCTGGATGATGAAAGAGGTTGGCGATTCAAACAGCATTGATCATCCTCCCCGTAGATAGATGAAGGATGAAGATCCGAGGAGAAGTCAATGGCAAAAGGAGGGCATAGCCTTTGAGGCAAAAAGCGACCGAGAGGGCTGGAAATGCCTCATGACAGCGCGGAAGTCAGCTTTTGTGTGGCACTCATTGCCGTTGATCTGATGCTCGAATGTCTTTCAATTGTGATATCACGTAGAGCCTCCTGAGAGCGATCTGTCAAATGCATGGGCACGATTGTTGAGCGCTCAACTGCGAGCATCCTCGGGGCCTCCAGAAGTCGAGATCAACCTTTGATGTGCTGATACTACGTGCTGCTTGCAGAGACTGATGCATACCGGAAAAGTTTATTTCCGATTCTGGCCATTTCTGGCAAGTTTTCGCGGGTTTGTTGTTTTTGAGCCATGCCAGTGACCGGACCTTTGTCTACTGAAGTTTGTTCGCACCAAATCTATTCCGATGCCCTGGACAAACAACGTCTCCAAATCGTGCGAGGCCTCTTTCAGGAGACGCTTGTTGCGAAGTGGCCCGTGCTCGCTATCATGAGGTTGCTCGTTTGGTGTTGAGCTTCGTCCAACTCCCCACGATCTTCAACGACAACACAACGACCTCTGCAAGTCCATACTCTTGCTCGAAACACAGGAGGTAAGAGCAATACGATCGCGAGAGGCTGTACGAGAACGTCGCCAGCATCATGCGGCCCAGAAGGACAAAGCCAGAACCGTTTGCACTGCTGGAAGGTCGACCAGCTGGGCACACTTGCAGCTTGAGAAGCACCACACACCAACACCAATGGCTTGCGAGGATGCTTAGAACTTCACGAGACGATACGATGCACCTTCCCTCCATCAGACACTGTAGAAGAGTCGACAAGATGCTTGAGAGCCACCATGGCGATGGCGGAGCGGGCTGCACCTCCGCTATCTTCACTCACCACGCGACGACTGCGATCGCCGCAACCAAGGGAGGTAAAGGCATCACATCGTCCTGGCTTGCGAGCCGCAATAGAGATCGACGGAGTGTAGCTTCTAGATGATACCCTTGCTTGGTCGCACCCGGAGAGCGAAATCGCTCTTTCAGCGACGAGGACACCGCCGGCTTCCTGACTCGCTATGCCACGATGGTAGACAGCAGACTCAAGGCCCGATTGCCTATCGCATTGTCTTGCTTCGCCGACCGGGATACGGATCATCGGCGTGGCCAACATGAGGTGCCAACAAAGGATCGTAAACATGTGTCATCCGAATAACGCGCGGCGAACCAGACACGCACCCGCTAACACACGACGCAAACGACACCGAAACCAACGCGACTCATGCAGAGACTGTGCTTCGATAGTAAAGGGTCGTCGAGGAGTCTTGCGAGGAAGAGAGAATGGCCATATCAACTGTTACCAGGCCCGCCTCGCGTCTGAGCGCCAGGGCTCAGTGACAACTATGCAAAGGCAGACCCCCACAGACGTGCGAATCATCATTCAAAATTCGGGTAGATCGGAGGCGTAGGAGGAAGACAAATCCATGAAGCCATGGGTTCCCGTAGAGGCAGCGGACAAGAGTCTCCCTTGACGCAAGTTCGCTCCAAACTACAGTAGAAGGCGATGCTCTACCAGGGCCGGATCGAAGTCCATGGCGCATGACGATGAACCGACAGCTTTGATGCAGCGAATCATCAGGACGGGCACCAGGCAGAGGGCCAAAGTCCTTCAGTACAAACGTGTACGGGCCCAGTTGAGATAGAACAATGATACCGGAGGGGCATTTGCCCAGTCGAAAGGGCGTAAGGATCCAGTGACAGGCAAGTTCGAGAGAGCCGGCATACGCAAGCTCTCCGTCAAACATCCTGGCAATGCATATACTGACATGCAAAGTAGTTGATATACTGCGTGAAGCCAAGTGACGGCATTTCGACCACGACCAACATCGGAGGAACTCAATAATCAGTCTCCTGGAAGTCGAAGAAAAAACGACAAGCGCTCAAGTCGAACCGGCGCGTATAACATTCTATCGGAAGCCAATGTTAAAGTTGTTAGAACGGTCCAGGAGGAGCATTCAGTTTCATCTGCGGGAGACCTTCCAATAGAGGAGAGGCACGATATCCTGGAAGCAAAGGCTGCTGACTCCATGCGGCATAGCCAATCCCTACCCACCTTCGATGTCACCGTCACTCGATCGAATCTTTCCGAGTGGGAAGCAGAAGCCCATTGTTATCTCGAACTGAGCACGAGCAGCTCGGCAGTAACAATCATACCGTGTGCAAACTCAACCGAGATGATCAAGTCTGAGGAATGATCAAATGGAGCGGCCCAACATATGCTCTCAGGCTTTCCCGGGAATGTTGACGACCAAAACTGGCCCGTTCGCTCGTGCGAGACCGATCCCACGGAGAACAGACAGACAACAACACCAAGACCAAGACCAAAACGGGAAGAAGATGGCTCGGCCAATTCACAAAGGAGGCTGATAAGAGTCGGACATAAGAGTCGGACAGCTGGTGGCGTTGGAAGCAAGAGGCATCTCGCGGAGGTAGAGTCTGACTGCAACACTCTTTTCCTTTCCAACATCGGGCATGAGAGTGCTCTCGATTCGACTCCAAGCATCGTCCCGAAGATTCAAGAAGTGCCGGTCGGAGAACAGACTTGTGCAATAGAAGCTGTGAGTAAAACGAGAAAAGAAGCTTGGAATACCCCTCGATACAGGCCAGAAAGCTGATACGAGTTTGAAGTCTGATTTGTCTCCATGGATGTACCATAGCTTCAAGTCAACAACATACTTGGAGTTCGGCCAGCATCGTTGCTAGTCCCAAGCTATATGTAAGGCATGATTGGGAAGAGGTGATCGATCACCTCTGATCAATTTCCATGCACACATACTTCGTCGACTGCGGTCCTGAATCATCCTTGAGGCATGAAGAGGCCTGATGAACCATGAGGCGTAGGGAGATCTGAGACTCCACGTGATCAGGGGACCCTGCATCGGTCGGAGATCGACAGTCCAGATAAGAAAATGCAGTCATGATTGAGCGGATATGCTGACAGAGGAGCAGGTGATCTTCACGTCGAAGATTCCAATTTGCCTCACAACAGGGAGAGACGCATCCCATTGGAGACGTAAGCGTGCTGCTAAATGCTCCTGCAGATTTTGCCGATGTTTGGGAGATGTACAGTCCTAAGAGATGGGAGACTGGCAGAGTCCGATGTTCTACTTTTCCAAAGCAAAAGCAAGGAAAAAGTGTTCGTTGTCGACGATGATCCGGAGGTATCCTTTGCCCAGTTCCGACTTGCAGTCTGATGACTAACGAAACTCGGCAGGATATCAGAAGACGATTCAAATGTCATAAAACAGACAAAGATCCACCTAGTCTGTCGACAATGCTGACCTTCTGAGCCCGCAGTTCTCCATCCTCGGTCGGAAGTATGTACTCATGCCGAAGGCGAAGAATGTTCAGCTGGAGTCTTCCAAGCCCGACCACTGTTCGATAAAATACCAGGTATGAATCCAGTCTGATGATATGTATAGGATACTATAACACGACACATCAGTGCGATCTTAGGCGGTTAAGAATGGTCGAATATGATGCTCAGCTATGGATGGTTCCTAGCACTTACAATTAGTAAGATAGCTTCGAATGTTTGAGAAGAGGTGCTTACCATAGTGTTCAGGTCCAATAGTCACGTCTTCGGATCGAACGATAGATGCTGCCGTCGTCCGTGGTTGAGGACAAGAAGGCAGCATACCCCAAGGTGTATATCTCCAGGAGAGCACGACAATAGTTTTTGGGGTACTCGGCTGCCTCATATTCAAAAGCCAGTCCACTTGACAATAAATTGCAATTGTATGCAAGCAGAGGCAAAGATACTCGGTCCACGCTGTTTGGAAAGGTCTGTCATGAACGACTGTCAAATAGGTCAGTACAAAATGTCAACAAGATGACAAGGTCTCAGATACTTACCGTTTTCCTTAGTTGATCTTGGAGACGTTGTTCATGTATGCACAATACAGGACCCGAGTCCAATCAATCCTAGGTCATGGGCATCAGACATCGATGTGCATTGCACCATAGCCGTCAAGGTGGAGTGCTTCCAACTATTCCGCAGCATCACAAGGCTTCCTCGAGCATCCGCAAAAGGAGCGCATATGTGTACACGGACATGAAAGAGATGTAGGGATGAATGTAACAAGGTCGACGATGCTGGGTGTTGTTAGCATGTGCCATCGGAGCTGTCAACCCGCCTTATAGACTTACCGTTTCCTATCCTCGTAGCTTTCTACGATCATTTCACTCTTAACATTTGTCAGTTGCACTGCCGACAGCCATGGTTGTTGCTTCCTCTCCGTTGGCCTAGGGTGTGAAGTGAGGTAGGTGTGACCTTATTTGACCTCACTCGTCGCCGAGGATTTGCAGCGACTCGAAAAAGACTATTTCCCTTCGCCCCTTGTGTTCCACTCTGAGCACAAGATGTACAGAAGACCCGAGGTCGTTCATTCGTCAGGTTGGAAGTCTCAAGCCGAAAGGCTGTTGTCGTTCCAACAGGAGGTCTCGAGAGGCAGGAGCAACAGAGAGGTAAGCCATCTCAGGAAAACCAAGCACAGCCATCTCATCGATTGCACCTATGCAAGAGTCGCTTGTGATGATGGGCTGTGTGGTTGTGGAGGTGAGGTTGAAGGTCTGAGGTGGTTCGCGCGGAGGAGCGAAAGTTGACGACGAGGACCTCAGCGCAGCAGACATCGCCTTGCTGGAACTCTTGCTGTCGTCAGCGGGTAAGAAGAGCCAAAAGAACACCTGGAAGATGTCCCGGACCCAACTCTCAGCCAGCAGAGAGTCGTTGAGGCGGGCAGCGAAAGAGCTCACTGCGGAAGCCGAAACCCCCTATCTCTGATTCTCAGCGGCAGGGGCTGCCTGGGTGTCAGTAACTCGCCGAGGAGGTTAATCTGGAGAGTATCAATGCTTTTGCAACAAGCAATTCACACGCTACGACTTTTCGTTGTGGTGATGGTCGTGGTGCGGCCGGTGATGATTCATTTTTGGTGTTGTGGAAATACCTAGGTAGAGTGGTTTAGGAGTTTCTTTGGCGCCCCCCATTGAAAGCCAGGAAGCACGGCCTCAATCGACTGCAACGCCGTCAGATGGGCAACCTCTTCGTTCTTGCCCTCTAGTTCTCTGTATTGGCTGCAAAGACCTGGGCAAGGCAGCTGCTGCCAGTCATGTCCACCAGAGATCTTGTTATCCTCTCCTCCTCCCCTCCAATGCCCTGGATGGGGACGGCCTTAGCGACTCGAGAATGCACACCCCCGAGCGGCCAACAACGCGTCGGCATGTCCTCTTTGTCGCTCGGGCTACCGTCTCCGCGAGGCCTGATAAAGCCAAAGCCAAGCGGCGCGTTGCGAAGTGGCTCACGAGCTGCACATGTACCTCAGGATGCAATTGCAGGGTTTGCCACTGCTGCAAGTCTGGTGCGGAGCAACCAACTGGCTCTCGAAGCCGTGGACCCATTTCTAGATGGGGATCGACAACAACAGATGCAGGACTCGAGTTCTCATGCAGATACTAATGATACAGCGGCTAAGAAGCCATCCAAGAGAGCTACGAAGCGCTCAACCTCCAAAGACAGCAATCCCGCGGCAAGGAGACCAAAGCAGAGAAAACAGAGGTCAATCACACAACCCCCCGACAAAGACCAGACGCCGCTACAGGATGCCGAACCACTTGTAGTTGTACGATCTTCCCACAAAGTCATTTCCACCGCAGCGGAAACCTCGAATACCAAGCCAGCAAAGCCGCGAAAGCCAAGGGCGAAGAAGGAGAAGACGGAGGAGACGCAGACAAAGACGAATCGGGGCAAAACTACAAAGCCCCAGAGTGGTGCTCGCTCTACCAAAGATCTGGGACTTGTAGCATCTGGACAACGGTTAGGGGCAAAGTCTACAGGAGTAGTTTCGTCGCATTTCCAGCACGACGTGTCGGCAAATGGGGACACTAGGTACAAAGATACCTTCCCGCTATCTGCTGATGGCATTTTGGCGACGGATAGGGTTGAGACTGTAACTAGGGGTGAGGAAGAGAGTGCGGCGAAAGATGGCAAGCCTCGTGCTTCACGAAGACGGAAGTCGAATGGCATTTCAAAGGCTCCACTAGCTATTGATATCGCTGTTGGGCGGAGAGTGGACTGGACACCTCCGAAGGATACCAATGTCATACACGTACAGGCGGGTTCTTTGGGCAAGGAGAATCACCCTCCCACAATACAGCAAGAGAAATCTACTTTCACGAATTTGCTTGGCAACTTCTCCTATCCACAAACCTCTGAATCGACTTCAGCGGCTGCTTCAAGGCCTACGTCTAGAGATGGAGTGACAAAGCGGCGAAAAATTGACGTAAGATTATCCAACCTCTTCCACTTGCAATTCGGGTCAATGCTGATGATACTTGCAGCTTGTTGATGTTCCAGGGAAACCGCCAACCTCGAGGAATCCTTCGCCGGAGAAGATCAAAGCGCCAAAAAAGAAAGCAAGGACAATCACAGACTTGGTAACGGCTCAATACAACACCAGCGATTCTAAAGCCGTTCCTGCGCCAGAGGTCAGTGCGTTCTTCGCACCACGTAACGACGCGCAATTAGGTGATGCCCCTCGGCCTTCTAAGAAGAAACCGCCACGAGAAAAATCACCATCGAAACAAAGCTCGAAAGCAGAAGCGAACAAGAAGTCCAAGGCCAAGACCACATCCAAACCAAAGCTTGTTGCAACGAAGTTACTGTCTCCGGAATCTGCCGCGCTTCGGTTGAATAAGCAGGACCTTCTCTTTGGCACTTCGAGCCAACTTGCACGCGAAGAGTCTCCGGCTTTGCTCCGGGACCTTCAAAATGCGATTCGAGAATCGGAGACGGAGGCTGCTATTCTTGAAGAGAGCGCCATAGTATCAAGTGAAACACTGAGCACATCCCGACTCGGTACGAGTTTGTCAGTCGTCAAAGCAAGTCGAGGTCTGTGGTCGGTAAGTGCACGAGATTCGGAGAACAGTCTCTTGGACAAGGATGAGCTCATCTACGTGCCTGATAAGCATCCCCAATCTCATATTGGCTTGCTTGTTGACGGAACTCATGAAGAAAGTTTCGCCGACATTGACGACTTTAAAGAGCCTCAGGACTCTCTGGTAGTTACGACCGAATCCGCTTCAACTAGACATGAAGAACCAGAGAGCCCTGTTTCGCTGCCTCGGCAACTTCCTTCAGATTCGCTGTCATTTCAGGATATAGACCAGTTCGAGTATGAAGAGCCGCAAATGCAGACCATAAGCGATGTCAGTTTTCAAGACATAGATGATTTCGTAACCAATCTTCCTCCAGCCAAAACTTCAAGTCGAGATCGCATTCAAGCATCCAGCTCAAAGAGACCGCCCAACACTCCCAGCAAAGACGCCCCTCCGAAGAGACGGCGTGGTCGCATGCCCAAGCCCGCCAATTCCCAGAATGCACCACCAGTTGTAGGAAGAGCCGATGCGGTAAGAGCACCGAACACGAAAATCACTTCTCTTCGTAAAGCACCGAGTACCCCTGCAAAACGTGAGAAGAGATTCACACACATCGATGAGATATCCGACTCAGAAGCTGAGTCACCACTCTCGCCTACCCCACCACGCTTATCTCGCATCAGTGTTCCTAAGCCACTTGATCTTCGACCAAGTCAAGAACAACCCTTGGAGGGTGGAGATGGCTTTGAAGCACCAATCCGTACCTTCAAGATCAGGCTAAGCGATCTCGCATGGGATGGCATGAAGCCTGCCATTTTCGCCGAGGTCACTAAGCGGGTCAAGTCACAACCAAACACCACCGATCTGAGTCGTCCCAGTTGGTACGAGAAGATCCTGATGTATGATCCCATCGTGCTTGAAGACTTCACGGCATGGTTGAATGGGAAAGGTGTGAGAGCTTACAAGAAGGCTACTGTGAAGCAAGTCAAGGAGGATATGAAGGCGCGAAAGGATACGTATGTTCACGATCCTTATGATGGGACAGTGGCGAAGGAAGATATGGTGGCTGTGGTTGAGAAGGAGATTGAGGCTTGGATGGTGCAGCAGTGGTGTCAAGAGAAAAGCGTGTGTTGTATCTCAAAAGAGAAGATTAAAAGTGGGCCGAGGAGGCAGATGTATTGAGAGCGTTGGGCTGGCGGAACAGATATGAAGCGAAATGCATTAAGGTATCTTTCAGACAGAGGTCGCAGTTATGCGATAAAAGATGACATGTACATGCGATGTTGACTATTGACTTGCTCTCGAAGCGCAGTATCCTTCACCAGCAAGAGCAACACGAGCCGCAACAAATTGCAAAGACCATCAACGAAAGATGCGAGTCTCCAGGCCTGCCAGCATCGAGTCTTACCAGTTCCAGAAAGTGTTGCATTCAGTGTGCAAGAAAACGTTTCCCAATACGGCAAGTCTCTCAAAATGTGTTGATGACTGCAAAAAGGGCGAATGCATAGGGCTGCGTTAGTGCGGGGTAGCAACGCTAGGACACGCCAACACGTGAAGGGCGAAAGGCTTGGCAGAGGGTCCATCTCCCGGCCGAGAGATTACCACTGTCATGGGATTTCGCCCAGAGGTGAAGGCAGGCAGCCAAGATATGTATGAGCTGGTTGTTGCTGGGGAGAAGGTGGAAAGTACTCTAACTTTTCATTTTCTCGTCCGTCTTGGATGCTTTCTGCAGCGATCCGCGTCATGCAAACCGTCCTCGTTCGTCCTCGTTCACTAACTACAGCCTTACTCACCGCGTAGCTTATTGAGGCTTTGCTTCCTTGGCGATATGTTTGTACGGCCGGACCAATCAAGGATGACTCTCTACTACTTGGCATGAAGAGACGACGAGCATTCGCAGCCACCCCTTCGCCTCACCCAATCCCCACTCCTCTCTTAATCAGGCACAGATGCTCAGCCTCAAACTCCTCCCCATCTTACGCGGCAACTGAAACTCGAACGGGCGTCTCTCGGGTGATACCATGACTCGGTAAGCCGTCCCGCCTACATGCCGGCCGTATACCGGTCGAGATGATTGGGAATTTCTACAAGCCAAGCCCTGGATACTAACATGTGCATAAAGAGGTTGGGGACTGCCAAGGGTATACGGACGCCGTACTCTCATGTTTGAGGTAGATCCTTTCGGAAAAGGATGTCAGCTCGAAGTATTGGCGTTTCCTTATTATTGGGGCGGGAGCCTTCATCGAAAATATAAGATTGTCTCTGTGTCTTGATCGGATACTTTTTTTGGTCGTTGTCGATTACAAATTCTTCAAATCTTACCTTTCCTCTTTTCGGTCAATATACATTTCAATGCTTTGATCGATCGGATAGGAATCTACTTCTTGAGGCTTCCTCGCTGCCATATCTACTGGCCCAAACTATACGCCCTTCCTTCGCAAAATGAGTACCATCACCTCAGCACCCGCTCTTCCCTCCAACTTCGCGATCCCCACAAGCACCACCTCCGCAACCGCCACATGCACGACTGCTGTGCGTGGGAAATATGGCTACGTGCCGCCGGATGCATGTAATGCGAATTGGAACTTCAACCCTTCTTTCCAGGCTGCCGTTGCCTTTGCCTTCTTGTTCGGTATTGTGATGTTCGCACATATCTTCCAGAGCGTTTGGTATAAAAAGGTGCGTCGAGTCCGGGAGCGACGTTGGCGACTGATGGGACCAGCCCAGTATTTTGAGCTAACATTTCACGCAGAGATACGCATGGGTCTTGATCATGGGCGCGGCTTGGGAACTTGCTAGTTTCGTCATTCGTGCGTTCGGAACGAGGAATCAGCAGAGCTTGACGCCGGTTATTGTGAGCCAGTTGTTGCTGCTATTAGCTCCGCTATGTGAGTTCGCGGTTTTTATCCTTCGCGATCACCATCTTCTTTGCAGGCCTACTATCTCTCCTTTCCCGTCCACTTCAGGATCCAAAATCTCCCATTCACATCTGCTTTCGCATCTCGTACCCATCATCGCACAGCCGATATCCCATTCCCCTCCCTCCCGGCCGTACCCTTCTCGTACAGATCGCATACCTCCTCGATGCCGTCAGATTTCCTCAATACTAACCGTCCTCCCAGGGATCAACGCATTCGCCTACATGACCCTCGGCCGCCTAGCCAACTACTTCCACCCCTACCAACGCGTCGGCCGCATCAAAGCCTCCTCAGTAGCAAAATACTTCGTCCTAGCCGACATCGTCTCTTTCCTCGTGCAAGCCACCGGCGGCGTCCTACTCTCGCCCAGCAGTAGTTCCAGCAAGCAGAAACTCGGGAAGAGTGTTTATATGGCTGGTGTTGGGATACAGGAGGGGTTCATTGTAAGTAATCGTACAGAGTGGGGGATTGGATGCGGATGAGGCTAATGCTTGGGGTCGGATTTTAGGTGATATTCACAGCTTGCCTTATTCGATTCCAGATTGAGATGCGGCGACATGAAGCTAGAGGCGAGGTACGAATGGATAGGACGGGGTGGAGAAAACTAGTCTATGTTCTCTACGCTGTCTTGACTCTTATCTCCGTAAGTTCTGCATGCCCCCTACCCATCACTACACCCTTCCCCTAACCTATAACCACACCTCGATACCACGCACAAATTACACGACTAATACTTGTGCGTCCCACAGATCCGCATCATCTACCGCCTAATCGAATACTCCTCCGGCACCTCCCAATCCAACCCCATCGTCTCCCACGAATGGTACACCTACGCCCTCGACGGCGTCCCCATGTTCCTCGCCATCCTCCTGCTCAATCTCTTCCACCCAGGCCGCGTTCTCATCGGTCCAGATAGCGAGTTCTCGTCCTCCAAAAATTCCAAAACCCCCAAATCTTCTAGACGCTCTTCGAAGGGCTCGAGAGTCGAGTATCAAGCTGCGCCTAGCGGTCAGAGACGCAGGAGTCGGAGGAGGAGTAGTGCGAGGAGGAGTGCGGAGAGGGGTGCGGGTGCGGGTGGGAGGAGGGAGCGTGGAGAGGGGAGGAGGGAGAGGGAGTATGCAACACAGCAGCAGCAGCAGCAGGGAAGTTGGGAGCCGATGAGGGATTTGGATTATGATGCTGAGAGGAGGAGGGCGGCTGGAGAGAGGTGGTAGACCCGAGGGTCTGAAACGAGAGATCGGAACTGGATCGGAGAAGAGGATGTTATCTTTCATGATACGCACCGGGCTGCAGGGGATAAACACGTTGATGGCAGTTTGGGCTTTCCCTTTCAAATCTCCCTAATGTTCTAAAATAGCGAGACTACTTTCGAATTGACTTTTAAGGTGGTACCTGATATTGATACTTTTTACGATCCAATATTCCTATCTAGACAACCAGTAACGAGTAAAGTAGCATCGGAGCGTCGGTCTTAGAATGGCATAAATCGTTCCAAAAGTTGAAGTATCCATCTTCTTTTTCACTCCGGAAACGAAGAAGCTTTGAGGGATTGGAATGTTTCTTAGTGAAACCTTTCTCGTGAGTTGCACATATGACTTTTCTATCCGATAGAATTTATGCTATATAATTAAGCAGACGGGCCTTCGAGATTTCGTCGTCCTAAGACAAGTCCCAATGGGTATGGAAGAGATTCATTTGGGGACGATACAAGGCTTGTGAAAAGATTTATGCAATTCATTGTCGACACGCGAATGACGCTCGACGTAGCCAACAAAACACTAGCCAAGGCCATGGTGTATGGCTACTTGTATATGGATGTAGACAGACTGAGGAGATAATATGCATTCTGCATTGTCAAACGATTATGCCTTCGTGACTACACTTAAAAGCGCTGCATCTGACCGATAAGGCTCTTCAATATCATCTCAAAGGATCTAAACCAATCACTTCAACAACTTCCCACGGTTTGGACAAGTGAGTCCATGTTCGTCCCTATACCAATTATCATGACACTCATAGCATAGCACCATTTCGCATTGTCTCGAAACATGTGGCGGCGTCCCCTGTCGAGATGACGGTTGCTGATGCGATTGATCTGTGCTAGTCGATTGTTCAGAAACACCGAAGGACTGAGATTCCCCAAGATCGTGACGCTTAAGAAGCTGGATTACTGCGCGACTTTTGGCCACTGATGCCGGCGTAAGCCCGTTGAAATCCCCGGGATCGGGCTTCGTGTCTTTGTGCTTCAGAAGCCACCTTACAACACCTACGCATCCGTTACGAGCTGCGAAGTATAACGCTGTTCGTCCGTTCATCTCCCTCACATTGATATCTACGTCTGGGTGTGTCAACAAGAGTTTAACAACCGGGATTTTTCTTTCTTTCGCTGCCCATAGGAGAGGTGTCATTCCTTGTATATCCTTGACGTTAACGTTAATATCTTTCTGCTGGAGAAGGAGCTCCACTGCTGTCCGATTACCCGCCCACGCTGCCCAAGTCAACGCTGTCTGCCCATTCAGATTACTGGAATTTACATCGATGTCTTTCCGGGCTAACAGAAGCTGCACGAGTTCCATATGAAATGCAAGTATCGCTGCCGCGAGTGGACTTTGACTGTTGCTATCACAAATGTTGACATTCACATTTTGATGTGACAAAAGCAATTCCGCCGTAGCCCAATCTCCTAAACTCGATGCCCAGCGTAGTGGAGTTCGGCCTTGATTATCTTGACAGTTGATATCGATGTCCGTCTGCTCTACAAGGCTTCGAACTATAGCAACATGTCCGGTTCTTGTGGCCCACAACAAGGAACGTTCCTGCGACCGTACTAACTCTTGCATTTTGTCCTCGTTTTCGGGTTTTGCGCTCGCCTGCCAAGTGCTGGGTTGAAATTGATCCATTATGGTGGACTTTCCAGCAACCAGCGGATTCAAGCTTGGGGATGCGAAGTCAGGTTGTCTCCCAGCCTGTATTTGCATCGAAGATGGTGCTGCAAATAACGTATCATCGCCGGGTTGGTCGACGACATCGCTTTGGTCGAAGTCTCGCCTATGATAGAGTCGAACCTCAGCCTTAGAAAATACTCCCCGTATCCGAGCATTCGGCTGCATGTTCAGTACTAACGGATCTGGGGGAGCGATGTTCTCTGATTTCGTATGCTGCTCAAGTCTCATGGTCACATTTGATGGTGACCAAGTTGTGTGGGCGATGTTTTGACGAGACTGTGAAAATGCTGTTTTCGTCGCACTATAAGCCGTCCATCTTGTCTTTCGGCTTTTAATCTTTCTTTTACGAAGCATCAATCGTACTCGCTTGAATGCCATGGGCGTTTCGTCTTGCTCATCGAAAGCGGGGCGCTTTTTTGGTGGAGATGGTCCGAATGCTGGCCTGAGAAAACCACTCGATCCGAATTGTGGCATTTCTTTCCATGATGATGTTGCGGGCTTCGGGATTTGGGGCTCGACTTCTTCGATTTCGATGATACGTCTATATGACATCCCGCACCCATCACTATAAGGTTACGTCAGTCCTGTTTTCGTTCTCGAGGGTGTGCACTTACCATACGGTATCCTTGTCCTGATATGTGCTATTAGATGGGTGTTGACATCGAGGGCATGAGCTTATGCTGGTTTCTTGTTCTCTTCCGGCAGTACCCTCGAAGATCAAGCTCATGTCTACCTTCTGCCCAGGGAGGAAAGACATGTCGAAAGATCTAGAGCGATGAATTTCGCCTCTTGTTGCTTGTTCCTGCAGGACATATTCCCTTCTCTTGACTTTACTGAAGCCAGGTGCGTCTCGAAAGCGGAGTTCTAGTATTGCATCGAACATTTCCCATGAAGTAATAAACTGCAGGTGGACAGGTGCAATGCGGCCAATTGCGTCTTCGAGGATGAATGGCTCCTGGATCAGCGTCCGCTCAAGATGACTTGGAAGCGACGCCTGAATGGAAAGAACTGCCCGATACGTAGCAATGTTTATAAAGAAGACTCTCTTGACAAGGTCTTTCAGCCCCGCTCCTAGATCACGAAGCCACTCTAAACGCAGAGAATCCAGCACTCTTTTCGATGTTGATTGGTTGTCGGAAAGAAGTCGATTGTTTTCGTCAAGTCTGTTTCGGATCTCGACAAGAGTGGATTCGTGCTTTGTGGGGGTATCGCTAGTAACGCTCTGGCTTGTTGCCACATGTTTATATATCCGTTCCTCGTTTAGCTTGATCAAATTGCTGTAGTGAAAGTCAGTATTTGACAAGATAATCACAGGCAGAGGCGGACAAACACGCTAGCTGTCGCCAAAAGCATGTTCATGGCAGTACTATGAGCTGCGACTTCAGCGCGAAACCTCGTAATTTCATCTTTCTGAGTCATTTGCCATTGGATCTTCCTAGCAGTTCTACTGAGAATCCCGCTAGAGGCTCCTTCCTTAAGGCTCTTGTCGTACTTGGTAAGCTTCTTTGTGAATGCTTCGACGCATATTCCACAAGCTTCGACAGTGCGACGAGCAGTCTCACAGAGCGCCGTTAACTCTTGAGTATTTTGGTGCCTTCTCGAAAGTTGCTCAATCTCTAGCAAGGCCCGATCCAGGATCCAAAGCTCACGAATAACCTCCTGGTACTCCGCAGCTGAGCCTCTACTCTGGTCCAGTGCATCAACCACGTCTTTTACAAGTAGGGATACGGATATAATGTCACCAACAGATCCGAAAGTAATGGGCATCCTGAGTTACCTTGCTCAGCCTGATCCGGTGAGCAGGGTTGAGTGTGAACGTGATCGACTTCCAAGTTTCCTAGTTTCTGCATAGAAAGAAATAAGGCGATAGTATAGCCTTTTTGACGGAGTATAAAAGACGGCAGTGCGGTGGATGAGAACAAAGTTGAATGTGGGATCGATTCATGGTGGAGGTGTCAACGCGCGAGGTTGAAACGAAGATCGATGAGGCAGTGCGCGCTAATCCAGAAGAAGATGACACAGCCTCCCCATCTTTTAAAAACTGGGCTGAGGCTTAAACCAGCTGGAGGATCAGCGTGACTATGTCTCAAGCGAAGAACGGGCCGTCGGTATTGGTAGTTCAATGATCGCGGCAAGATTTCCTGTAAAGTAAGTAATACCGCAACCTTGTATCTGAGATTCAACTTCACACGTCCCCGAGTGGGACCTCCAAGTCTCCCAATTTCCCCAAACTTGGGTCAAAACACCAACTTCTATCAAAACATGGGTAGAAGGATAGTTCTAGGCATGACATACAAGTCAGACGATTCACAGGAGCAGAAATCATCCAGTTCTAAGTGTGTAGATTTAGTTTTCATATGTTATACATACGATACATAATCCACTTCCCCAAAATACTCCCCCGCCATCTCGCACATTCGTAAATCCCTTACCCAAACCATGTATACCCACACCAGACTTCCCATTTCTACGGTACTAGCCTAGAACAGCCCACCGATGAAGCCCTTAGGATAATCCGTCCACTTCTTAGGCCTATTCGACTCCAAGCCCTGAATACTCGCCCTTCGCTGAGCTTCCGGGATCCCTTCCCCAGAAAACTGGAATTGACCCTCGCGCATGCCAGTATAGAGATCAACGTCTTTTGCGCGAACGAAGAGCGGACGATGAGATGGGTAGTAGAACCAGGAGTAGGTTTTCCAGATGCAGTAGAGGAGGATGATGAGTGGGAGGGCGATGTAGGCGCTGAAGAAGGCTTCGGCATTTGGACTACCACCAATGGGCTACGAGGATGTTAGTCGATATTTCAGCTTTGAGTGTTCGGAGATATAGCGTGTGGGTTAACTTACCCAGAGAGCGACATAGAATTGAGCGGCAAGACACATGAAGTTGAGGAAGACACCGACCCAGCTGCCGATGACTCCAAAGGCAGCGCGGAATGGCAGTTCCTCGATCGAATGGCCCCTCATTTTCCATACCCTTCGGAAGCGGATATGAGCCAGACAGATACTTCCGTAGACGAAGAAGTTGGCGATACCGGAGAGAGCGAGGAGCCAGCCGAAGATGATACCACCGGTCGAGGAAGCTTCGTTGATGAACGCAAGAAGACCGAACAAGAGTTGAAGGATGATGGTCGGAATCGGACGTCCTTTCTTGTCAACGTAGGCAAGGAATTTTGGTGCCATGCCCTGGGCTGCCATAGCCTGGATCGTGCGGGTGGAGGCATAGGTTGCGGAATTGGCGACACTGATAACGGCAACCGTGATGACTGCATTGAAGACGGATGGGAGACCTTTCACTCCGGCAAGTTCAATGGCGAGCACGAAAGGAGAGGCCTTGGTGTTTGCGCCGGAAGCTCCGAGCAAAACGTCGGAGCTGGCAGGGACAATCAGACCAAGAATGAATAAGTTGACGATGTAGAAGAAGGAAATACGCCAGAAAACTTGTTTAGTCGCCTTAGGGATTTGACGAACGGGGTCCGCAGACTCAGCAGCAGCCAGACCAGTGAGTTCCGTTCCGCCGTAGGCAAACGATGCGGTGACGAACACAGTGCAGAAGCCCTTGAATCCGTTTCGGAAAGCTTGCTCGGGAGAATGCCAGTATCTAGCTCCGATGTAGCCTCGGTTATCTGTTGGGACACCTCCACAGTTGACAATGATACCAAAGATAATGAAGCCTGCGCAAGCGGTGATCTTGATCATACTGAGGATGAATTCAACCTCACCATAACCACGGACACCAAAGAACTGGATGATAGTCAAAACAGTCAAGAAGACAGCAATCCAGATCTGCAAAGAAGGTTAGACAACCGTTACTCAAAAGCATCAGATTGATCAATTTCGTACCCCGATGTTGTACGTGTGCCAAAAGTCGATTGTGAGACCAGCAGCTGTAATTTCGAAAGGGAGAATGGTAAGCCATTGGATAGCATAATCCCAACCCATAGCAAAGCCCCTGAATGAGTGTGAGATATTTTTCGTGTAATTCAGGAAGCAAACCTACCATGAGGGGTCGATGAAGCGGACAATGTATTGATAAAACGCTCCGTTCACGGGATACATGACGGCCAGTTCTCCGAGCGCTTGCATCATCAGAAGCATCATGACACCGATGATCATGAAACAAATCAGCTGTCACATATTAGTTTGCTACTGTAACATACGAGGCAAAGTAGGGAGCCGTACCAAGCTGCCAGGGCCGCCATTGCGTAACGCTCCTCCAGAGCCTACGAAAAGACCAGCCCCGATAGCCCCTCCAATGGCAATCATTTGCATGTGGCGACCATGAAGATTGCGCTTCAACGCATTCGTATCCTCATTGACAATAAGCTCATTCCGCGGATCGAACTGGCTTCCCCGTCGGTGGTCCTTGAAGGTAGAGGAGACTCGTGGGTGCGCATCCTTCTCGAGGTCCAGACCAACACCATGATTGTATGCCGGCGTAGGCTCCATGATGACGGTAAATATGAATATGAATTGCGAAGAGAAAGGCTTCCGGAGGGGAAGTCAGAGCTTGCAAAGAGGAGGAGGAAGCTTGGAAGACGTCCAAAATTGCGAACCGAGGTGGCCATGTCCATCTTTATGAAGCTGCAGTTGCAAGCTGCAGCTGCCCCAAGCATCCTAGTCTGTAGCCCCGTTATCTTGGTAGCGTATACATGGATCGTGTTGCTCACCGAAGCTACGACCAGAACGACAAGATGATTGGACTCTAGCGGCTATTCCATTAAATCACAACGTACTATCAGGAAGGTGGGATGATTATCCGGCGATTCCAGCCCTCGAATCACCAGGATAGTCGACTTTTCTGATCTAGAATACTTCTCTGCATTGGTACCGCGCTGCCCGACGGCGCGCCCAGCTTGGCGAAAGCGATGGGCCAAGGAAGCCAAAAAGGTTAATTGCGCATCACTTTGACAGCTCTAGTACGTACCCTCCATTGTACGACAGGTCCTCTGAAGATGGCCTACATAGCGCGCAGTGATCAACTCCGCTGCCCGAAATGAAAGATCTGAGAAAGGCGGAAGCCGGTAACACAACTTGATTGCAAGAACCGAGCTAGAGCATGTCGATACGTCTCCCAGTGTTCTCCCGAAGCCAAACGAACAAACTTGGTGCTGATTGAGCCATCTACATCTTGACCAACCTGTCAGTGACGCATTTGCAGATGGACCCTGCTGATAAGAACGCGAAAAGATATCAATAATAGAAAGTAGAAACGAACATTGACTTGAAGGGGGCAAAGACAGAACGCGACGAACGACTAGTGAGGGAGAATTTCCCACCATTCCAAATCGCAACTAAAGCGTAGCACGTCCCGTTTGGTACGCAAACGGCGAACAGCTCCCAAACAGGCAGCTCGTCGGCGGTACGATGTCTCTGGGGTAGCCGGGCCATCGGGGGATCCGGTTACCTGGAAAATTGAAAGCCCAGCTGCAAACGACCTTCTGCAGGGGGAGATGCTTAAGTTTGACCTACCGCTCTACCACTAGACTGCGATTCCTTTGGCCTTCTTGAAATGCGCCATTATTCGTAAAGACCTTCGAATCGTTGGTGAAATGATGGCGATAGGTGGGAAGATACAACCTGGCGGCACAGTGCTATTGTGGCTGTCGGCAAAACTGTGCTCGCCTGTTAAATATCACCGATCTGATCATCAACGATCGAGACAGTGGTCACGACTGGTGTCTAAAGCGGTCAGCAACAGGTGGTGCGGGAGATGCCAAATGATGGGGATTACTGAGAGATCACTGACGAAGGCTGATGGGAGGAAGTCAAAATAAGGCTCACATGTCTAGGTAGGATCTCGCTCACGTGATCGTACACGCTGCCTTCTGTCGTCCACAGATCGCCCGAGCCTTCTCCACACCACTAAACCATTCAAGGCAATATGCGATTATACTTAGGTAAACGAATTTTAAGGTGTCTCAGCCACAATTCGCATAAGAATACGTAGGTTCAATATCTCTATATTCAAGTCTCTGGATCATGTTTTGGTCATGATTTCCCGGGAGATCTGTACAGTAGTCGAAGATCAAGCTACCAACTTCGCTACTTCCAAACTCTCATTCCTTACCTTTCAAAAATATCAGCTCCAGTAATTGTAGCTGAAGGAATCGCATCATCAACGCGTCAGACTCTTGATACAGAGACTCCATGCCCAATGCCATATCAACGCTCGAGTAGGCGGGCATTCATCAGCCAATTCACGTTGAACTTACCAACGCTAATCAACTATGCTAAACTTTCAATCCTCCAGATTTAAGTATTCCAAACACATATCCCCGTCTCCTCTTCCTCCAACCCTCCAACAGCAGAAACCCCGAAATCCACCTTATTAAACCAAGCACATAACTTCAGCCATTTCGACGCCCAATCTACCCAACCTATCTTCCAACCCATCTTGCAACCCACTCCTGCCATCCAATCCCCCGGCTCCAACTCTCCACATCATTCGAGGTCAGACAGAAGCTATGCTACATGTACCAACCGACCACCAATCCCACAGACCGGAAGAGAAGTGAACGAACTCTCCTCGTCATCTTCGCATGCAGCAATGCAAATCCGGTAGATGATAAAATAAATCTAAGACAGCGTATCTCGAATATGATCCCCTCCAAAGGAATATATCGTTAAAGAAACAGATTTCCATCGCTCCTAAGAATTGGGTTCATAAGACATCCTATCAAAAGTTTCCGATCGTAGGGATGCGGCAACTTCTCGATTTCTCAACCTCGACTCCATTCCCAATAAGCATTCCTTTCCACTCACCGCCATTTCTGTGCCATCCCCTTCACGTGCCGACCCTTTCTTTCCTTACAAGCAGTATAAATTCCCTCCTCGCCCTCAACACCTTCCTACCCTCTTCATCAACCATGTCATCCAACCTCCCAGAGTTCGCATCTTCAAAGTGCGGACACGGATGTCCAACTTATGGGAAAATGGAATGCAAGTATCCGCTGGGTTGGGAGAGCTCCTTCATTTTAGGAGGGTTATCTACTTCATGGTGCCGGTGTCGGATTTTGCTTTTTGAGAGGACCAAAGCTTGAAACGCAAACTGGTGATGGGGTTTAAAATGGGAGTCTTCGCAATCCGGTGAGGACATGGCCGGGGAAGGCTTGATTGGTACACATCAGCAGAAACAGGAAGGAATGATGATGACTGGCAATGTATATCCCCAGATATATTCATTTCAAGTAGTGATGATGAGAAGAGCATGATGCGAATCAGTTGCATTGATGGAAGCTACTGAACATCTTCATCACAAAGCCTCAACCATCCCCTGCCAGAAATCTTCCCAACATACATTCTGGAGAAACCATCCACCCCACCTCCAATGAGGCAACCCCCAAAGCCACAACACCCAACCCAGCTGCGAGATGAACCATAGGATCCATCCTGAGAACTGCAGTGATGCGAGTGAGTCTCCATTTCAGATGACGCTTGCGGAGTCGAAGACCAGAGACTCAGAGAAGGCTGTCATCGGCAATGGAATTGTAGGATCATCGTCGGGTAGCCTCGGCGTTTCAAGGACTGGTACAGAGCTCAAGTGAGACGCGTACATGGTGAGGAGAGGATTGTGAATATGGATGCAGAGGATGAGAATCGATTGTGTCTCAGAGCCGAAGGAGGTGCCGCCGAGCATGAGAATCGATTGTATCTCCGTTGTGGACTGCCTCATATTAGTTCATGCTACTCCAAAGAAGGATGAAGTTGGGACATACCAAGGCCCAGACATAGGAAAAGAAGTCGTGGGATGGTCGATGATCTGCTCTGGCACACATGACGGTGTACGTTTATGAGCGGCAGAGGCTAGATCATGGAAATTGATCACACTCAGTCGTGGACTGTGTGACAAATTAGTTCAAACTGCTTGGCAGAGTGATAGAGTAGGGCTTACCAAGACACCAAGCCATAGGAAAAAAAGTCGTGGGATTGTCGGTGGTCTAGTCAGAGGACGATGAAAGTGGAATGTGGCCAGTGTGTGAGAGGACTAGCTCAGAGGCTAGACCATAGCAAGGTAGAACCCCCCGTGTGTGGACGTTCTAGTCGTCCAATCCAGACATGGAAGTAGAGTGAACTGACGTAGTGGTCGGTCAATCGTGAGGTGACTCAGGAGATCCCATCATGCGAGTCGTATGGCGAAAGCGGAGGAAGGAGGAGCAGACCATGAGAGTTTTGCAAGTCTCGAGAGTGAAGGAGGAGGAAAAAGATCATGGGTAAGACGTATGCACATGATCAGGAGACATGTTTCCTCCAGCATGAGACAAAGTGCCTCGATACTGTGAAGCGCCGAAAGAGTGGCAGTGGAGTGTGGGAGGAAGAAAGGAAAATCAGAAAAGCGAGGAGAAAGTTCTCTATTTAAGGGCGGCCGCCTGACGTGTTCAGCAGATTAGGTCACAGCTACGGAAGGTGTCGTCGGGTGCCGGGGATAGTCTGATTGGTCGGGTGGGGGACTGGTAGGTCAGGCACGGCGGTGGGAAGGCCACACCGCTGCATTGGGAAACATGGAGATGCTCTGTATCTACGATATGGCTTTGGGGTCGGTCTGCAGAGTCGGATTGAGCTTTGGGAAAAGGGATAAAGCCAGTTCGCGTCCGTGAGAGCTATCGGAGGGACATTCACGTTGGTGAAGCTGGCTGTGGGTTCGCAGTCTATAGCTTCAATGAGGCCTCCTCAAAATCAGGATGGGAAAGAATAATCAATGTTGAGCAGCAAAGTTGTGACTTCCATATTGCAGACATCGTCACTCATCTAATTCTGTTGTCACTGCATCAATAAATACATTTCCCGTCACAACAGTTCACCTCCCCACCAGGATCTCCTCAAAACTCAGATCCTTAATGGCGCTTCCGCCGTATGCATAGAACTCAATCTTTATCTAGCCTTCATCGTCAAAATCAGACGGCGGGAAATCGGAAGATTCGTGACCGGCGTGACTGCATCAAGGGCGGTAGGATGGGCAACCCTTGCCCGATATACCAATGCGAAGCCATCGCATTTGAGAACGAGGGTCTTAGAGCAGGTGCTGCTGCTCGAGAGTAAAAGTAATGATGCAACAATAATTCTTAAAGTTAAAACATAGTGATGAAGCGAATGTCAGAAATTAAGGTCCTGCCCCGGATGCACCAGTGCTACGAATGAAGACGCCAAAAATGCAGTTGTAACGTGATGCTAGCAGTGCGCAGTAGGTGAGTCATGGCTAGGTTTCAGGGAGACGTGGCTGTGGTAGAATGGATCCGAGGGAAGGGAGCATTGTCATGACTGGACTTCCTGCTTCTTGGACTGCTCCAGGGCCTCAGGCTCAGGACTACGCTCTACGCCCTCCATCGAGCCGTCATCTGTCTTGTCCTCCGCTTTCGTCGGTGGCTTGGAAAACGGTGTCCTGTCCGCATTGGTGGGAGTACCAAGTAGATCCTTCGGATACGGCTCCAAGTCTTTGGTGCTGGTCGAGAACGTTGATATTATCGGTGTGTATCTCTCACCATACCCGCTCAAGTCCCTCTTGTGATCTGCCTGTGTCGGCGTTCTAGCCTCAGGCCCAGCAGAGAGTGGTGACATGAGTCCACCATTATTCGCACTATCTTCCACACCGCCATTCATCAGCCCATTCCAGCCACCTTCAATATCACGAAGTAAGCGCACATATTCCTCAGGCACCAGACCACTTTCACCGGTCTTTGGATCCTGTGCAACAAGCCAACCTTGACCATGTCGGTACGACACTAATATGACTTGCCCCTCAATGAGCGGTAATTCGTTATCATTTTCTCGGGCGAAGTCAAACAGCGCAACAGCCTTGCCGTGCATTTCTTCTTCGGGCGAGGCGATAGTGAACTGGTAGTCGCGGGAGAAACGGCTCTCGTCATGAGCGTAGTCCTCCGGTGAGGACGAATCTGACATTTCCTCATCCGAAGCGTATCCTGGCGCTTCTTCATCTGCGTATGTTCTTCGAGGCAGTGTGGCGGCAAAGTGAGAGTCCCGCCGCGAGTCGGAGGTCGGTACGGAAAGGCCGGTCATGGCCTGGTCCCGATTGTTGGGTGGATAAGTGATGTATTCCCCGCCAGGTCCATTTGCAGATTCGTCGATGTCATTGATATAGTATATCTGACTTCCATCTCCGTTTGTGCCTGCATATGAACCCCGATGATGCTCCTGAGGATATCCTCTCCGGCCTCGGGTCTGATCGAAGTCTACCACGTTCGATTTGTGCTTCTTGTGCCGTACACTGGTTACTACGGGACTGTGGATATCTTCGTCTTCGCTCCATGGCGGCCCATCTCCGTAAGAAGTTTGTGGTAATTTTTCTCCCGGTTCCTCCCATGTACCAGCTGACCAGCCTCCCACCTCACCCTGCCAAGCGACTGGCGGAGGATCTGAAAGTCTCCGGCCAACTTCACTAGCGGGTGTGGATATGCCGGAGGGTTGCTCGGGTAGCGGGCCGTAGAATAATGGGTGTAAAGGGCCATATGCGAAATCGCGGACCAGTGAGTATGGCAGGCTTGAGTGAAAGATGGGAAATGCGGTGGATTGAGGTCGAGATCGTAAAGAATGGGTGTTTGAAGTGTTCGAGAAAGTAGAGAGGGTAGAGAGGCGTTTGCTCGCATTGTTCGCATAGGAGTATGCTCGGTCTAGTTTCGCTTTCGAAGGCGGCGATGTTATCAAAGGAGGTAAAGAGGTGCGATTTGCACTCGGTGGGAATGGGGATCCAGGTTCGCTCCGTGGCGATAGCACATCCGCCGCCATGCTTGATCGGTTCGAACGTCGTCGCGCTCGCCTTGCTTCTTTTGCGTCCTCTAATCGTCTTGTATCTGCGGTCTTGTCGGCGATGAGAGGATCGCGATTCTGTGAGTCGGGCATGCGAGTATTGTGTTCTTTGATCGCGAATACCTGGAAGTCAACAATGGATAAGCAGATGTATTAACTATTCAACACAGATAAATCGTATGAATATGAGTATGCAGATGGCCGCGCGCGTGTAAGTAGTATCAACTGTGAGCGGCGCAAATGCCGAGGGCGAATGTCGTGGACAGGTGGTGAGTAACAAATGATGGGGGCCGGCGCAAAGGGTGCAGTTGTTGCGGCCTTGTGAGCCAAATCAGATCTCAGCTCCCGGAGGCTGGTACCTGGCAGGCGGCTCGGTGCGAGAGGGTATGGCTGAGATGAGGCTCTTGCGCAATTGTTGGGTGGGTGTTTGGAGGGTTGGTTCGTTGGGAAGATCACCAATGGATGGAAGAACAGCGCTTGAACGTACTTCTGGAAAACAATAATGCGGTATCAATGCGCAGGTTTACTGGCACGACCGGGTGCTTGGAATGAGGTTATTCGCGACAGGACGCTCGTCGGAAGCGCTGGCCGGGGGGTAGAAGTAGAGCCCTGGCGCTTAACTGGGCCCAGTGAAAGAACGATAAGGATAAGTGTTAGGCGACGCTGAATGTTTTCGCGAGGTGTTTAACAGGAGAAGAGGATCGGTATAGTATATCGGAGTTAAAAGTCGGTGTGGTGGTGATTGAATCGTCCAGACAGGTGCGTGGTGGATTGCTGGGTCGGCAGCATCTATTTTTAACTCGATTTCGAGGGGACGAGGCAGCTAGAGACCGATTGGCTGTTTCAGATGAGGCAGGTCGGAGTGGTGAATGGGAAGAGAGGACGAATTCATAGCAACAACGACGATGTTCAGTCGCAAGAGACAGGACAGCAATGTGATCTGGAGCTGGAGTCTCTAGAGAATCTGGGGCTGGCTGGGGTCCGGGCGTGGGAGGTAGTAATAATATCGAAGTCTCGTGGTCGGTGGTCTATTTGGCGCCGCTCACGGACACCTTGACCTTGGACCGTTCTTGGGACATGAAACACTCTAACGCAAAAGGATTTTTCAGAGAAGCCCCGCCTGCGACATGTCGGCGGTGAATGTGAAGATAGTGCCCCTCACTATTCACCATCAACAAAGACCATGTGCATTGAATGGGATTCTATCTCGAGCAGCCTACGTCGTACATGGCCAGGCTCCGGCCACGTTTGAGCGGGTTTCATACGGTACTTCGACGCTTGGCTACCTGTTGGATCTTGGTTAAGGCAGCCGGTCGCCCAAGAACTGGCTGTTGGACCAGGGGCTTGGTTGTGGGATCTGCCCTTAGCGGGAGTAATCTGAGCCGGAGGGGGCCCAGTGTTGGCCTGTCGTGCTCTGTTTTAGAGGGCATGTCACGCATACCAATCCACCATATCACCAATGCTATAGAGACTGCAAGTATCATAGCTTTTCAGGAACAGGAATCCAGTCCCGACAATGCACTGAATCAAGGACGAGATCAGATGTCTCCCTGCCCTGTGTTCCACGCCGAACAGACCTCGAGGCCGCATTTCGATCGTGTCTTCCCGAAGCATGGGAGAGAATGAGATCTGGTGTGGTGGTTTAGCCGTAAGGTTACGCATATCGGAGCATTAATAAGCGTAACATTGAGCCTCTCCCGCAGCGAGGAAAACTCCAACACCAAGCTCTCGCTCCCCACGACTTTCTCGCACACGCGGCATTAAATGCAACTTCGAACAACAGCATAAATACCCGGTCTCGCACCCACCCTCGTGATCAAGTTTCTGACCTCGCCAAACATCTTATACCCAATCTATCCCGCGTTTACCGGGTGAGTCGTGCTTCCACTGTGCCTCAAGTTTTCTTTCAGACTGCATCCTTCCGTCGATGCGAGATGATGAACACCACTTATTGGAGCTGTCTTATATCCCACGGGAATGCCGACCTCAATTATACGCACTGAAAATTCTGATTCACGCTTTCCAATATACTTGCTGTCATTATGTCTCAGAAAGTCTCAAGCTAACAGACGGGGGAAGATTTTGTAGATTCACCCACTCTTCATCTGCAAGCGGCCGTCGCGCCTTCCCACATCCATCAAACCTTAATCCAGCTTCACCTTCTTCGCCATGTCTGCCGATCCTCGTCTCGCTCGATCGCGAGCTCATCAACAACAGCCAACACCCGTCCCTCCTCCACCCCCACCGCCACCACCGATGGAAGCAGTACCCGACTCCACCAAGATGGGGCTCGATGGCACGAACGATGAACGATCACAACAACCAGAGAGCGAGACGGTGCCAGAAGGCTTCAAGTTGAAATTTTGCACCGTATGTGCGAGTAATAACAATCGGTATGTTCACCTCCATGACATCTACATAGCGAGATCCTATGCAAAATCATCATCACCAATACGATCCACTTCTTCTCGAGATATAGCTATTTACTTCGTGATTTGCGTGATACCTTTTCCCGCCCCATCGCCCCACAACCATTTTCCCCAGTTCCCTCATCTCCATCTTCACCATCTCCCTCTCACCCTCATACCCAACCCAAGCACCCTCCATAAAACAATCCAACTAACACGCCCCACCCCCAGCTCAATGGAAGCCCACCTCCGCCTCTCCACCGCCTCTCTCCCCACCCTCTCCTTCGGCACCGGCAGCCTCGTCCGCCTCCCCGGCCCCTCAATCCACCAACCCAACATCTACCACTTCAACAGCACAACCTACCGCGCCATGCACTCAGAGCTGGAATCCCAAAACGCCTCCCTCTACGCCGCCAACGGCATCCTCAACATGCTCTCGCGCAACACAGCCATCAAAAACTACCCGGAGCGCTTCCAGGACTGGGTCCCCGGCATGCCGCGACTCGACCACGTGCAGAGCGGCGACAAGGGCGCAAGGGGCACCGAGGGCGGCATCGTCGATTGCGTCATTACGTGCGAGGAACGCTGCTTCGATGCCGTGCTCGAGGATCTGCATAACAAGGGTGGGCGCCTGAATAGACCGGTTCACGTGTTCAATGTCGATATTAAGGATAATCACGAGGAGGCGCTCGTGGGCGGGCGCGCCATTCTGGATCTCGCGATGAGGTTGAATGAGTGTGCGAAGCGGGAGAGGGAGAGGGCCGGCACCGAGGCGTGGGATGTTGGGGGTGGGAGGGCCAGGGGCGGGTTCGATGAGAAGGTGCCGGAGATTTTGGCAGAGTGGCAGGAGAGGTGGCCTGGGTTGCCGGCGCTTTGGAGTTTGGCGTGGTTTTAGAGGTTGGGGTGGGAGGGTCTTGGGAAGGGCTTCTGAAGGACGGAAGTCATCATCATGCGGGTGTACTTTTGACATTAGTTTTGATATCTGGGCAGGCGGGTGGGCATAGCGATGGCGTTACAGAGCACGGTGGGTACTACTAGAGATACCACAACAACATCTTCTCAATCTCCATATAATCCGACTTTCCTAAACTCTGATATTGAGCAGAGTCTCCTCGAGCTACCTTCCCATGCCTTAAGCCCTACGCTAAAACGACCACAAAAACAATCTCGAAATCCGCCATAATGCATATCCCGACCATGAGGAAGTACTGGTATCCACCAAACGCCGTAACAAAACATCCCCCTCAAACCTGGCTTTCTCCCTGGAGACTTCCGGCATTTGAACATGCTACTCCATTTGAAAGGGAACAGAAGAATACATATGGGGAAGTTGGGGCGATGGAGCATGCTATGCTGATGGGAAATCGACAAGCGCACTTTCTTACCTGCAAGAATAACAAGGCGTAAAGCTAGAAGACGTGGCGGAGAGGGTACGGATTCGACTGTTTCAAATCTTCCTCTTAAACGTAATTTTGCGTTCGATCTGCGTCGCAGCCGGCAGCGCATCCGCGAAACGATCGCGTTCTACCAATCACACATTAGCTCCAAAAAACAGCCGAGGTGCTGTGTAGAAGACTCACCATCCTTACTCTCAAACCCCAGAACAATATCATCATGTTCCCCGGGATACTCCACAACATCCACACAAACAAACCTTCTCTTGATACCCGCCCAACCCCCTCGAACCCCCTCCTCCCTCCCCATCTTGCCCTCACCCTTCCGTTCCTCAACCGGCAGCGCGAACTTCGCGTCCACAAGTCTAACACAGTACTTCGCCCCGCTCCCGCCCTTATCATTCTTCTCGAACACATCCGTCGATTTGAGGACGAAGTTCATGGCGTCGGCGTGGCTGAAATCCGTGAAGAAGGCCAGGAGTTGCACGATGGAGTCTTCGACTACGATTTGCAAGCGCACATTGGTGGAGGTCCATTGTTTGTAGATGGGGACGACCATTCTGCGGCGCGCGATGCTGAAGTTGGACGATATGCCGTCGTATTTGACGTGGAAGCCTGTGATGGCGGTTTCGAAGGCGTGGAGGTCTGGTAGCGAGTTGAAGGTGAGGGTGCGGAGAGTGGAGGTTGTGGTTAGGGTGCGTAGGAGCTCGGCGAGAGCGTCGGGGAGGCCTGGTTCGGCGTGTGCGGTGTCGATGGCTATGCTGAAGTCTTCTTGGGGGTTGCGAAGGATGAGGATTTCGGGCATGTTGGAGGTTGGGAGGCGGAGGAGAAGTTCGCCGGGGCCTAGATATCGATTAGTCTCCTTATCGTGTCTTAAATTTTACATTATGTGCTGTTGTCGATTTTTAACGGATGAGAGGGTGTTGCTTACTCAGATTCATCCTATCTGTCAAACTCCCACACCCGTGCCTCGCGACTACTCTCAGACTCTCGCTTAACACCGTTTGCGCTGCATCCATATTTCCAGCCACAGGGTCTGTATTTAACGTCTTAACATCCTGCCACTGCAATCTCTTCAACACATATTTTCCTGAATGCGAGAATCCCTCCGCTTGATCTGCCGATTCGATATTGAATCCCTTTAATGGCACTTTCGCAAAAACCGTCTCGTTCGGAGAGATATTCATGCCCGTCAAAGTGCCAAAGAGCATATTCCGTTCTTTGCCATCGTTGAAAACTAGGAAAAGATTGCACACTTTCGGTTTTTGATCGGGTGAGTGTTCTTTGGTGCGGATAATCAAGGCGGGGAATCCACCTTCTGCGGTGTCGGATGTGAAGTCGAAGTTTAGAGGATCTTGCTTGCAGAGATCGTGGTTTATGCAACTAAGCGTGCGGTTCTTTGGATTCGTGACGACAAGCATACGGTATCCGCGATGTAGACGTCTCTTGCCAGAGCCTTCGGCGCTCCTTTCGCATTTCTCGAAGACGATGGTACGGCATCTTTTCACTCGCTCGGGTGGGAATGCTTGAGGATTTGTGGGGTCTTTGTATTGGAAATCTCGGAGAGTAAGGTCGAATGCAATACGTTCGTTCTCTTGTGGCCGGAGCTGCGCTCCCACTTTATTCGTGTGCTCGACGATAGCCCATACGCTACGGAAATCGGGTTCGCTGAAATCAATGCTGACCATGTATCCACGAGGTAGACGAATGTACATCCCACGAGCCTTGACCTTCCATTTGACATCATCCCAGGTGGGACCAGCTTTCGGGTTTTCTTGGATATGGATATTGACAAGCTCATTTTCGCTGCATATGGAGAGCTTGACGCCCAATTCTTCCCGCGGACGAAGCACAGAAAGAACGCATGGCATCGCGACACGGTCTGTATCTGCGTCTTCCGTGGCCAGTGACACTTGGACAAACATGCGAAAATAACAGAAATCGGTTTTTGTATCGCCAAGTGGCATGGACATTGCAGGATTCAACTTCCGTTGGTCCTGCCCATCCATTGTCAACGACTTGGACATATTTCCCGATAGCGCTGCCTGAGCATCCGGGGCGAAATTTGGATATTGAATCCAGACCGTCTGGTCCTGGCCTTGAATCAATGCTTGAGTTGGCGGCATGGCATGATGTCGCCTCATCGAACCTAGCAAGAGCTTAAGATAAGACATCACCACATCGTAGACTTCGTAGATTTCTGCCATAGCTATATCTCCCGCGTCTCTAGCTGCTCGATATTGATTTTCCATCTTATAATCACCATACTTTCTCAAAGCCGGATGATTTTGGACTATCTCTGTAAGAATCCACCAGGCCTTAGCAAGGTCGACATGAGGCTGGGTCAGTAGCTGATGATGGGCGGCGGGATCTCCTTTAGGTCTGCTTCGAATGTGGCTCTCCATTCCAGCACGTCCACGCAGAAACCACCAAATCGATGCTCGAAGCCACTGCATGGGAGAATAGTCGAAGAGCGGCCGCGATAGTTCTGCTGTGAGTCGGAAGATACCTTGCATGTGTGTGACACGGTCCGCAAAATCCGCAAATGCAGCATCTCCTTGAGCTCTAGTATCGGAACGAGCTAGATGAGGAACAGCATGCATCCCAGGATCCTGATTTTGCTTAGGAACAACATGCATCCCAGGATCTTGATTTTGCGCAGGAACAATATGCATTCCCGGATCTTGATTCTGCTTAGGAACAACATGCATTCCCGGATCTTGTCTGACCGGTGACGCGATTCGCATACCCGGGTCCTGAGTTGTCGGTACAGGCTGTTTCATCGGAGTAGGAATCGCTGGCGGCGGGGCCACGACAGGGAAATAACCAGGAGAGTTTCCATAGGCAGATATCGGCGTGGGTTGGACTTGGAAAGAGTTGAGAGTCGAGGCGGAATGGGGATCAACTGGATGGGCTGTCATGGGCGGTGGTTGACCATGTGACATTGACTGATTGGCGGAAGAGGAAGATGAAGGCCGTGCGGTGGTATCAAGCGAGGGAGTGGGTAAGGCTTTACGAATGGGCGGGTCTTGCGAGGGTTTTCGAGCGTGGGAACGGTGAGCGTTTGATTCAGTCTGAGGTGGAGTTGGTGCTTCGTATGAGAGGGTTGGAGGAGGAAATTGCGGTCGAAGCTGTTGGGTTGGCTGCGCTGTAGGATGTTCAAACGGCGACCTTGGAGGTTCTGACACTCGCCCTATGGGATACGGCTTCGGAGGGGATCCGACATTGAACGAGTTCGTAGTTGAAGAAGAGTCTCTTCTCGTCGACTCAAGATCTGGATGCTGATGCTTCGCGGCAAGGTGCAATGCTGCCCCTTCTTCAGCCCGCATCTGATGTATGACCCGGGCCGAGAATGAATTGGGATCCGCGGGTTCACTCTGAAGATAGTGTTTCTTGAAATCCAGAGGAGAGCTATCGTCGTCCCAGCTCTTGTCCATTTCTGGTAGCCTGGGAGCATCGCCGGAGCGCGGAAGAGGTGGCTCCTCATCATCCGAATCAGCCATATGGTCACTCCAACCTGTCTGCGTCCTTTTCAGCTGCTTAGGTACAAAGTCATCCTCTTCCTGAATGGTAGGTTCTTTCTTTATTGGATGCGGTGAGAAACCACTCTCGGACTCAAATGAATAAGTAGAATCCAAGCTTGGTCTCCCCTGGATTTCTTCCGTCACAAATCCTGTAGGTGCTCTTTGCAATGGCTTCGGTCGCTGTGCTAGACCCATTGGGCCCAGTCGTTCTGGCGGTGGTGGTGGCGGGGGAGCAGCATGCGAGTTGATGTTTCCCATTTGCATCTTCTGCTGCAAAGGCGGAGACATCTCGCCTGCAGAAGTCACATGCCTCTTGACTCCGTCCATGTTCCCAGAACTATGCTGAACCTGACTCCGCAATCCCAATTGCATATCATCCCGATGTGTTTGTAAACCTGCCGAGTCCAATGCTGTCCCTCCTAGACTCGCCTTCCTTCTCGACACCTCAATTGACGGAACCTCCGACTCATCTCCACCTTCACCAATGATGTCCGGCGCCGTCCTTGCAAAAGAAACAGTAAGATTCAACTTGCGTCTCGGTTTCGCATTCTCACTCCCGCGCATAGAGCTCGGAAGCCCCGATACGCCAGGACTCGGCGTCCTCCCCGCAATATCATGAGCGCCAGGCCATCTCTGAGCAGCCGCAACATCGATTCTCGGCTTCAGGGCATTGCCTCCATGATTTGTCGCCAGTTGCTGGGAATGCAGTTGAGACTTTTCGATTGAGGGTTTCAGGAAGTCGGCGACGTCGTTGTCTGAATTCAACTTCTGCTCTGTGTCTTTGGCAGGTATAGGGTCCTCCTTTCCAAACATCTTCCCCCGCCAGCGGGACTTTCGACTTGTGGCGGCGTCGGCCATGGTGTGGTGTAGAGTCGTACAAGGTAGTGGAATGGGGTAGGAGGGCACGCGACGTCGAGCTGAGTGGAAGGGTGGGGAGGTGGGCGGCTTCTGCGACAAATTCGACTCGTTTCATGCGTTCATGGGAGGGGGGGTTGGTTGTAAGTAAAAGGAGAGAAGAAGAAGACGGCAACTTCTAGGCTGCACAGCAGGCAGAGAGGTCGAGAGAAAGTAGATTAGCAGACTTGGTATTGGTACTTGGGGTTAGCCAGGTCCAGACGACCCCAGCCGTTATCGTGCAGCTGGTGATTGTGGTGTTGGCGGGTGCTTGGGAGCGTGTAAACCGACGCCAGTCTAACTGAACCGAGCTCGGCGATCAAGCCGATGCGGTAGAGAGGGCGCTTCCCGAGGCTGAAATAGGACTCAATAAATGCAGATGCAGAAGGTGGAAAGAGAAAAGAGATGAACACTGCCAATGCCAAAGGTGAAATGTGTAGCGAATTCACCGGGTGGGAAGCTTGTTCGCCATCACCATCAGTTGCCAGCAGCCAGCCACGACAAGCAGAAAAGCTAGACGGATTGCGTTGGGCATATTTACGCGGTCCTGCCAATCAATACCTACAACCACTTCAATTCTTGATGTTGGTTTCAACGGCATCCAAATCGAAGACGAACACATCATGCCTGTCTATATGTGTTTCAAAAACAGTCTATCGTCGCCGTAGAAAACCCCCGTCAAGATCAAGGCCCATTCAAATTAACGGCCTCTCCCCGCCATCGCGAATCACTAAATGGCCTGAGCTGTGCCACCATCAAATAAGGGAGCCCTCCTCCATTCTCCACCCACGACCCGTCGCCGTCGCAACTTATGTAGGTATCTATGGTATGCCTGTATTTTTGCGCAAGCAATGCACCTGTATGTCAGACCTCTTTGCAAACCCATCCATCTTTGCATCTTCAACACTTATATAAATATGAGAAACCTGAACAGCTTTCGACTTGCCCCCATCCGCCAGCCAGCCCCCAACTCCTAACCCCTGCGGCCTTATCTACTCAACCAATTCGCCGGTTGCTACTCTGACTTAGCGAAACGTGAGATCCAAGACATCCAAGACGCTGTCTCACGCATGTCATTGTACTTATCAAAGGAGCGGGGAAAAGTCCTCGCTTGGTTTTTTAATAGCTTCTATGGCTAATAATAAACGATGCTTACATGAACGCCCCGTCTCGATAAAATAGTGAGCTAAGAGAGCCACGATGACCTGAGATCTAAGGAACACCGGTCCTCTTCCATCCTGACTCGATTAGAAGAGGGGCGCTAGTCTTTACAACTGAAAGAACCTCCTGATATTCGATTCATGTGTATGTCGCAGCCCGGGTCTAAGACATGTTTATCCAGGTTGGTAGATGTGCTTCTCAAGACTACACAGTACCAAAGCGCATCACCCTAAAGAGCGTTCAAACTCCTTGTCAGTCGACACGCTACAATAATGCTCCGCCTTCCATCTATGCCTCGACTGCCAGCCCGCACCCTCCAACTCTCGAAGCCGGAAAACCCTGCCTTCCCGAAAGACATCAGGCGGTACCACTGGTTCCCTATTGAGCATATCCTAGCATGTCGCCTCTCCCGCCATGATGATGATCCCCACGCAAGACGAGTCATCCCTACTTTGGCGATACACCATGTTCCAATCCAGCGACGTCGAGGGCGGGGTGTAGGACGGTGCGCTCAGAGCATCGATTCTCTGCTCCAGCCAATTCATGTTGATGGCGTCGACTACTCTGCGCAGAGCCGGGTCGCGCGTCTCGAAAGCCTCCTCGAGATCGCGGTGATAGCCCGCCATTCTCTCCACCGGTTGCCGAAGACGGTGTACTGGTCCAAGAGACGATCGTCGAAGCGGATGTGGAAGCGGTATGTGGGATCCGATTGCGGGGTTAGGAGTGATAGCGCCATATGCACGTATCGCATGCGTGGAGGACAGTAGATGGTGATGCAGGGCGACTTTACCTGCGGCGGGACGATGATTGTTTTCATCATCCGAGAAGACGTGATCCGGTTTGCGAGTGTGATTCGAGGGAATCCTTGGACGGGGTGGAAGTGTTTGTCTGTACTAGGCAACCATGCTTTTAATGTGGATGTGCTGCACAGAACAAGCACCTCTGTGAGCTTATCCTCGTGCGGACCGTCTGGCGCGGGTGAGCATTTCGTATTGACATGCAGAAGGAGATCAGACTCACTGAAGGATTGCAATCTGGGAGCATCTTGGCTTCGAAATGTAAGCTGCTGGTTCAGGACTCTATCGACATTTCTGCGAGCTTGATTCTGAAACTGTTGATCGCGCCGACCGAGCTGGCTTCTGTTCGACCGTGATCAACGTCCATCCACTCGTGGATATCCACACGTCTCGCAGAAGTCATGTGGTTCAAGTCACCCAAATACGAGCTACTAGCGCTCGCAGAGCTCTTCCAGTCCATGTCGGAACACGTACTCTCAATGACCTTCAACGTGCGCAAGTCCGGGATAGATTCCGTCTCCTGTCTAATGAGCTGTCCCCTGAGAACCATGGTCCTAGCCGAAGTTGTAACCAGGCTCAACCCATCAAGCAGGTCCTTGAGATTCTGAATCAACCCAGCGAACTTCTTCGAGCCTCGAATAGTCCACCGCGTCCTAGCCCCCAACCCAGCTTTCCCATGATGCTCGGAAAGTCGTGTCTGGAACTGTACTATCGGCGAGCTTTCGAACGAAGCCGAGCAAATCACGCTCCCTTCGATGGTCCCATTACTCGCCGCCTCTTACCTCCTAGCGATGGATTCAAGCCCATATTTAGACTTCAGGGCATCGGCCTCGTTGAACAGCTTCTGAACACTTCCAAGGATCCGCTCGACCTGCACTCGAGTCTCGGGCTCGTCTAGGAGCGCATCTCTATTCGGGTCCGGTCGCAGAATCCCCACAGCCTCGCCCCATATCATTAATCGCCGTTTCTCAATGCTGAGTCTTACTATCAAAAGCTCGTAGTCTGCCCCGAGATTTTCCCTACTTCGATCAGATCGAAGCATTGTACACAGAGTGAAAAGGCTGGCTAGAGCTACCGCGTCGATTGGTCAGGCTGATGGGCTCGACCGGGACCATTGTTGTTGGCAAAATTTCTCAAATCGCCACTAGGGGTTGGGTTGGTCGAGGAGATGTAATTAAGGCAGAGCAATACCGCTGAAATCGCAATGAATAGTGGTAGTCGTACATAGTAGAATATTGCGCGCCTGGGGACGGTTGATCATGCAGCAGATAAGTAGCTGAAATGGAGTGGCTTGTGGCTTAGCAGCCAAAGTGGGCTGTGCATATCTCTTGATTCGAAAAGGCTTGGTTATATCCATACCTCCAGCTATCTTGAAAGCCACCATTGTTGCAGACGTCCATACTGATCCCTCTGTTTCCTGTTCGAATTTAGATTGCTGCTAACCCAGACTTACGGGATGCTTGAAGTGTGAGCCGCCATTAAAGGCAGGAAGCAGACTTCTGAATCTTCAAACAAAGACACAGTAAAATAATCTCATCTCATGTATTCATCACCTCCTACCATCCGCTGTAGCCTTATTCATATTCATATAATACAACAACACTCTTCATCCTCCGATATTTCCATCGTCCCCAAAACCCCCAAAGTCCAAAGGCAAAAAAGAAGAAGAAAAAGAGAAGGGAATCGTATCGTAGCATCCAAAAACCAGCCGTGAATCATAAATTCGTCAAGAATTCCTGAATCCGGGAGAACCCCCGATTCCAGCCCAGCCGTACGTTTCCAAAATGGCAAATCAGATTGCGATAAGGGAAAGAGGAAGGGAAAGGGGTATGGTAAGGGTGAATAACTTCAAAAAAGAAAGTGAGCAAACAAGATAACGCCCCGATTTTCCAAATCCAACCCAATGAAACCTCGTATATGCGTACTTGCAAGCTAACAATGAAGTACTCGTTACGCAAAAGCAAAAAAAAAGATCCCAATATCTGCAAACTAAGCAGCAATCGGACTCTCCACATAATACCTCGGTCCAATACTCCGCCTAATAGCCTCCCGTCTCTTCTCCGCATTCCTCTCCCACTTCCTCTCCCTCCTCTCCTTCAACTTCTCTTTCACGCCCGAAAGCCCTACATACTGAACTTGCATCCCCAACCCAGGGATCGTTTTGCCTTTCCGCCATTCATCTCTTCGGCCCACTCGCATGTGCCGTTTGTAGGTCCCGGAACTCCATTGCGGGCCGTAGGCGCTGGATCCCGCCAAGCTCGTTGGGAAAGTGGGTGATTGGACCATGATTTTTGGTCGGGATGAGCGGCGCTTTAAAGAGGAGACGTCGATGTAATGACGTCGCTTGTTTGTACCCGCACGCTCTACGCCGAGTGAATTTCCGATCAGGAAGCCTCCGTTGCCTTTAAACCCATTGGTGAGTCTTCGTCCAAGCACGCCTAAGCCCATCTTCGGTGCAGCTGCGACTTCAACTTCGGGTATCTCGCTTGTGTCTCCACCTGCTGGTAAGATGCCGTCGTCTTCACTTTCACTATCGCTGTCCTCGAACCCCTCCCAGAATCCACGGGGCCGCCAGAAAGGGTGTAGACTGCCATCTTCCTCGTTAACGTTCGGGACTTGGTGTTGCCGGTGGGCAACATGAGAATCACTAGCACCACGACGGTGGTTGCTAGATGTGCGTGCTAGTAGTGGAGCGATGACATTGTCGGAATAACGGCGAGCACGTTGAACTAGAGACAGGCGGCGAACGGGACGCGAATCCGTGCGTATTGGAGGACCAGGTGGGAGTTGACGCTCAAGTTCTTCGGCTGGGGTGGGTGGGATGAATTGGATGATGGGAGGCTCTGGGGCTTGGCGGGGATTCTTGAGGGGAGAGTCGACCGCACCAGCAGCGAGAAAAGACGTTTGAAGCGGTGGTGTGGATGGTTCAAACGTAAGCGTTGGTTGCGGGGGCAGGAGCGGCTCCGAATTTCGCCTTTCGAAAGAAGGGGGTGATGACGGGACATCAGAACCATTCGTGATTTGACGACGCACGTGAGGTAGAGTGTTTGAGCGGGCCACTTGCTGAACTACGAGGAGAGAGTGGTTGTTATGCGGATAGATGCTCACCGCCGTCGCCTCGCTAACTTCGAGAGCCTCATTGGTCTCAGAGAAAGCTGACAGTTGAGAGAAGGGAGTAGATTGCGAGAAAAGGTGCCTCGCCATCGCATGCTCTTCTGCCCGAGAACTAGCCCTATCAAAGCTGACTCGTCGGTGATCCTCGGGATGAAGCGATGACCATTCTACACTTTGTCGTGGCAGATCTTCTATGGTAACTCGAGAAGCAGAAGACCGTTCCTGAGTCATGCTTGGGCGTCTCTCTTCTGATGGGCTACGTATTGAAGCAGGAGGTTCTCTAATTGTAGGGACAGTCTCCGAAGATGTTGTTCTCTGCTGTTGCGGAGGTGCCTGCGGCTTCTTTGTGCTTTCTTCAGGGAGTTCTTCGGGGGCGGACAATTGCTGGCTGGCACTCTGAACTCGGTGCGCTACCGGTGGATGGCCGTGGGGTTCAGATTCCGGGTTCAAACTAAGCGAGTGCTGTCCATCAGCGTCATTCACTGAACCTTTAGGAAGTTCTGGTAGAGACTTCATGAGATTCAGAGGACTCAGAGGGCTTGAAACATCGTCTGAAACTCGCTTCTTCCGCCGCAACCGAGGAGACGTGGGGGTTGCTTCTTGAGATGATGGAATCGCAGTTTCGGTCCTCGATGTCACGATTGGGGCAATATCACGATGGTTTTCTCTTGGTTTCTTAGGGCTTTCCGGTGGAGAGAGTTCTAGGAACGTCCTAGGCTCGGAGTAAGTCATTGGCGCAGTCCTCGTAGCCTCGGGCGCAGAGACTATTCGCTTGTGTTGACTGATATCGTTCCGGTGGGTGCGGGAGAGTGACTGCACCCGTCCTGGCTTGCTGCTCTTTATTTCCGCCGGTGGCTGAAGAGGACTAGAGACTATCCTCAAGGGCGACGCCGTCCGTGGTATACTATCGTAATCGTGCCTGAAAGCAGATCTTGGCGTGGTGAAAGGATCTGTTGCGGAAGCATCCGAATCGCCGCTATTCCTATGTTTCCTATCGGGTATGCGCGACCTCTTATGGACTAGTCGATGCAGTGAAATGTCTTCAGAGTTAAGTGAGTTTCGGTTCGAGCGGGTCACAGGGCTGCGTTCGGCAGAGGAACCACCATCTGATCGGAGAGCAAGGTTCCTTCCAGTATGACGAAGGGTCTGTCTTCGCCGTGGAGGCGTTATTATGACCATGGCTTCCACTATGGTGGAGTTTGTAGACGCTGAGGAGAGTCGTTTTGGGTCGACGTTTCCATCTCGAAGTTGCTCGTTGAGCATGTTGTTGACCTCCGCCGGCCATCCAATAGAATGAGCAAAACTGTCTACAGATGGTGTCTGTGGGCTGTTGTTGCTGTCCTCGACACGTTCGCGCAAACCGGCGGATTGTCGGACGGTAGATGCTGTCCCTGATGACGTGGTGTCCAAGGAATCCAAATTCTTCTGCTTTTTCGACCCTCGCTTTCTGCGGATTGTGACATTCCTCATTAGATTGGTATCCCATTCCCGATCCGGAACAGCGTCTACATCAAAGTAATCGCCCTTCTTTTCCTCGTTCTCGTTGTTCACATCCTTCATCCTGTCCGGTGTTCGGTTTGTCGGAGTAGCGTCGTCATCTACTTCAAAAGCCAGACCCAGCCCTCTGTCTTCCTCTACTATGCTAAGCCTATCTTCCATTGGCAGATGTGTCCGACTTCCCCCGTCCGACGACAGCTGATCTTCTCTTGCTGTTTTGAACGACTCAGCTCTTGAGGATGGATATGCGTATATTTGTGGCCGTTCAAGATTTGTCATAGACTCTGTGGTTCTAGGTGGACTGGGATCTGGAGTTGGGGGACTTCTCTGATTGATCGGAGTGCTGAGAGATGGAGTCTTTGAAATCAACGACGACACGACGCCGTCAGCGTGAGGAGGGGGGCTGAAGTTGGCAGGAGGGGCAAGATCCTGTGAATTCGACGGCGGTGTTGGAGGTAACCCAGTATCTGCACCATTCGGAAGACTTGGAGATGGAAATGCTTCTGGATCTTGGGAGCTGAACTGAGAAGACGTCTCATCGTCGCTTGGAGACCCTGCCGATCTGATTGGGGCCGCCGCGGGGAACACACTGTAGTAGTCGTTGCTCCTGCGTGGCAAAGCCTTGTGCGATTTTAGTAGCGGAGCCTCATGAAAAGATGATTCCAGTAAGGAATATGCTTGATCTGGACGTGGACCTGGCATGGTGGAAAGACCTATAGTGCTCATGGGACAGCGGCGGAGATGCGCGTCTGAATCTCAGTGCAAATCTAAGTCTCCGACCTCCAATCAATATCGCAGTATCCTGAGGCTCATGCTCATCCCTGTACTAATCAGACGTCAGTCTCCTCGCGATGGTGAATCGCGAAAGATGAAGTCATCCAGCAATCTTGAACCCTCGTTGTCGATGTTCAATACTCTCGCCTCCCAGATTCTCTATGTTGGCACCACAGCAGAATGCGCAACGCTGCCCTCGTTGTCAGATGGTTGTATTGTAGGCGCCGCGGGATGCAGACTCGGTTTCGGAGTTGACAGTTGCGTCGCAAGGAATAGCTTGACGGTGTTCGAGGAGGCTGGGTGGACGACTCTTCGCAGGTTATCGGTGAGGTGAGGAAGTCCTTGCGGGAGGATTTCTGGGATCTATTTTGGGCGAAGAGTGAATGGGCCAGTAGGAGTGATGGAAGTCGGTGGTTGGAGGCAAGGTGCAAGGTGCAAGGTGTCGAGTGGCCGAGATCACTGGTGCGAATAATGACGGAGGCCGGCCTGAGCGCTGAGGGCGAAGCTCTTGGGCGCGAAGACAGTGATACAGCGGGCGACGATGCAGAAAGATAGGAGACTGTAGTGAGAGATGGAGTGCGACACCGGGTTTGAAGTCGGCTTCCAGAAGATGAATCAGAGGTGTTCTCTGGAGATGGGGGGGAGGCCGGACGAGCGATTGAGCGCCGACCTCATGGATGGAAAAGCCGGGCAGCTTGCATTGGAAGGTCGCGATGACGCCGCCTGCCGCGACCAACCACAGCCCGCGCTACAAGTCAACCCCCAACCCGCGCCATCTCCAAGCTGCCTCTGCCACTCGATGCAGTCCTGAATTGTCTTTGTATGCATCCACGCCCCAATCATCGAATACACCGACCCAGACTACTGCACTCCGTCCTTGATTATCACGCATCGTGCCTCCGTCATGTGTCCGCTACCTACTTCATTCTTCAACTACCTTGCGCCCGCGAGGAGACCCATTGCATCGCGATAGGTACCAACTTTTCATTCACCGGCATGCGCTTTGCCTCAAATCTTCTCTCTCGTCTCCAAATTTCACTGCATTTTCGTTGCAAGCCCAAGCCACTGCCAACTCATCTGCAGCTGAAGTAACGGCGTACGGCAGGCTCGATGTCTTGCATGGCGTAAATGATATCCGAATCCTCTCTACTTGTGCCCGATGCCTTAGAAAAGGCGATAGGACTCTCAGAACCTTCCTCAGAACCACTAACATCGAGCAACCTCCGCCGTCGTCACAAACTTTGTTAAACTCGATATAAAGTCGAGCATGCTCTTAGAAAATCTCAACGGAAACATATGCATACACATCATGAAACCTCTTTCGTGGCGTCAGTTTCCGGTCAAACTCGAGTTCCTAGGCACTATCGCACCACATCCACCACTACATACGAGGACGTCCGAAGAAGCTCTGTGGCGAAAGCCACTCATGAAAGCAGCTCAAAATTCCCTGAGAGACATGGCGCAAAGTTCATACGTGTATTGTAGGGTGGCCTGATTGAAGACAAAGTTAAGTTTAAAACAGAACATTATTTCTTGGCCTACTTCAAGAGTTTCCATCATCCCTCAGCTCCTAGTCGTGCATGTCTCATGAAAGCATAGAGGAAGGTGGTATGCAAGTTCGTGCAAAGCGGTTCCATTCTGAGCCGTCTAGTTTCCCTCCATTTTGAACCTGTGACGTTTGACTTCCTTCAATGTCACACAGAAAGTTCGCCGAAGTCATAACACCTAATTCCTTGGTTTAAGAAGTCAGATGCATTTTTTCACTCATAGCTCCAAGGATCGTCGAACACACGCCGACAGATTCCGCCAAAACTATACCAAGACAGCGGTGTCGGCTGTCTTTACGGGCATATTACAAATCATGGTGCTTATTGACTTATAAAATCCATGCCATTCCAGGATCTTTCCCTCTACTGCACACCACACGGTCTTAGTCCATCAACTTTGCTTAGTTCAGAATCCTATGGTTTGTTGAAGCACTTTGGGATCATTTCAAGTACTCTTGCGGTCAGGGCTTATGAGAGGAATCACTTGGATTCTTAAAATCGTTATTGGGAAGAGAGACATGCTGTCAACTACTTCCTTCCACACTAACCATGTGTACAAAGAGCGGTGGAGCTTCTGTGCTAATACACAGCGATTGCCCGGAACACGCTTGAAGTGAAGATCAAGATCACAAGCTATAACAACGGTACAAGGCAGCTCCACATCAGTATGATGATGATCAGCGTCTTCACATGTGAGAAACAATTTCGAACATCAAACACTCGACCTCGTTTCACCGGTCAACCACCCCTCCGGCCTCGGCGATGGAGATCGCCTGAACCATCAGTACTGGGAGGCATACCCGGGACATGGTGTTCTTCCAAAGATGCACTTGGAATGCTTTCCGCCATAGAATGGGATCCGAACCTCATAGTATCAACAGCCCACATACGTTGGAAGTATTTGATCTATTGAATACTATCCAAGGCCACCAGACAGGCCATGAAAGTTTTTTTCGTGGGATTTTGGCTCCCAAAGACTTGATGCTGTGAGCAGATGAACAATTTGAAGTAGGGCCGAGAGATATCTTTATACCCACGGCGCTGCAGACTTCTGTCTGCAAGCTCGTGAACATTCAAGTATAAGGTAAGCGGTGAGAACTCAGGATCCTGACCGATAACAACCATGCTAGGCTGCCGAAGCACGTGAACCTCATTCTCTCTCCGCAGCTACCAGTCTATAAAGGCACCTCTCCGGCCCGACTTTCCCATCTTATCGACCAATTCGAAGCTTCCAACGGCGTCAGGACCAAATAGGGAACTTGAAGCTTTTATGGCTGCATAACCCATTGAGGGAGTATTTGCATGTTTTCTGACTGCTACCAATTCCCGAAATCAAACCAAACAAAGCACGGAAGCAAGAATCATGGGTGTTGTTGGAGCTTGGACGCGAAAAGAGGAACAGAGCACAGTCGATGGGGTGGTCGTGGGGAATTAGGGATTTTTAGCGGTTGGCAGCTATGCAAGCGGTGATGAACTCCTTGGAAGAACGGCGAGGATGCACTTCGACACGAATGGTATGGCTTCTAACTTAGAGAGTCAAAGAAATCGAACATCTGACCCGCAGAATCATCATTTCACTACAAAACCCGCTCATCTACCTTATTTACCCGTCCTTCCTGGGCTCTCTCGGCACTAGGCATGATCTTTTCACAACTGAGTATCGGACCCCGCCATAACGACGTATCTTTTCAGACCTATTTTTTCTGGTTGCTTCTCCACAGGAGTCAAATAATGATCATTACTATCATCGCTATTACATCATCAATAGGGATCGACTTCACACATGTTTTTCGACTACCCCATGCCGCTCTCGACAACCTCCTCTCTCCACTCATTTATTGTAATGCTTCCAGGATATTGAATGCCCTATTACGCTCTGGGTTCTCGCAAGAGCACGACGTTTTCCGCGATCGGTCTCAGAAACACCATGCTTAGGTGTAGTGGTGGCTTTTGTTGCAGCCTCACCAGCTCGCTAGCCGACCCATATAGTTTGGAGCAACAGACTTTTAGTTCCAGGCAGTGCGAGATTGGTGAGGTGGAGAGTTGAGGAGATAAAGAGGAGGGTTTATATACATGCTGGCGTGGAAGAAGACTTCGGAATGACTTAGTAAGCCGAGCTCTGATCACGCTTATAGATTGAATATGTCCATCTCCAGTAAGTCTCTGTTCTACGTCGTAGTTTGCGAGACCTAACGTCTTTTGGTAGGATTCCGTAAACCAGCCCTCCGGACCACAATACGTTCGACGAATGATTGATTTCCATCATCAGGATTCAAGCAATGATGATCATCTGCAAAGGTCTCGCCGCTGATCATGTCCAATGCTGCTGGAGCGGCATCCGCAAAATTTCCCAGGACCTCACCATCCAAGCTAGTCCCATCCATTGGTGATCCACATGACCCCCTTCTCACCAACGCTATTCGCGGTGAAATCTCCAAACAAGAAGAGAGAGACACCCATTATTTCCAGCAGCGGGATTTTTTGGGACTCCATAGTCCAGCCTAGGTTCGAGATCTAATCTAGAAATCTTGATACCAGGACTTCGATCCACGGGTTCTTGAATCGTGTGGATTTCGACATTAGGGGTAAAGGAAGGGACGTTTTTATACCTGGGGGATGAAGAAAGGTTGAAGGTGAGTTAGTAAGCTCTCCGAGTCGGATCACCTGCGCATCAAGTATCCTCTCTCTTCTATATAAATTCATCTCTTCGCGACGTAAACTTCTTCTCCTCATTACTCTAGAATGAATAGGGATCCTGCAAACGAGAAGAATCCCAAAGGTTCTATCGCAATCTTTCGATGCGCCAAACACATACCGAAAGTATATGATGTCTTTGTCGACCGCTGGGACGTTTGCAAAGCCAATGGACTAACCAGAAGTCGGAACATGAGAGTGTTATTTGCTCGGGAGACCAGATTTCCTCGGCCGGATTCTCGGCCTGAATATACTACGCATCATTATGTTGAAATGGTGATATGCATTTTCAAGGGATTTTCAACCATCCTCTCTCTTTAGTCCAGCAGCAGGCTCAGAGGAAGGTGTTTTAGTAACATCCCCAAGGCGCATCACGAGTATCTTTGGTCTCTTCTCTGCAATATGAAAACATCTCCTCACTAGGGAATTTTCTCTTTCTCACTACTCTAGCGCAACATTGCACTGGGAAGAACTAAAAGCTCTACTACTTCTTTTCCATGGACCAACGTCAGGGAACAGATACGGCCATGAGCCTGCTGGTCGCGGAGCGGCTGTAAAACTAAAATCAGCCAAGAAAACAGCGAATGTGGGAGGGATGGCTTTCGATCTAAAGATCCAGAACTCCAAGCGTCATTGTCAATAATGGTGATCTCTATTACCGAGGAAACCCATCAACTATCCTCTATGTATAGATCGGTAGAAGAATCGTCGGATGTGACTTAGTAATCTCTCCGAGAAGCCAATTCGTTTCTTTTTGGATATAAAACCGCCTCTTCAATAAGGATATTTCTCCTTCGCGCTACTCGGGCACGGTCCTGGATATCCTGGGTCCAAAATGTCCTCATTGAACAAAATATGGTTCAAGATCTCGGCATCAACCATTCATGTCTTTTCCGGGAGCGTTGGCTCTGTGAAATCAAGACACGAATTTAGGTCTATCATGAGAGAGATGCCGACATAGGCCATGCGCGGCTTTGGCAAAGTTCTCGGCTACCATATGTTCTTCATCACTACCGTCAAGCCATAATGGAGCCCATCACCGTTGAAACCTCTTGCTCAACTCCTGATTCTGAGCCAGTTTCTACAACTTCCTCCATTCATGACCGGTAGCACTCATAGCGCTGGAAGCAGACCATACGACGACGAAATAGTTGAAGATAACAGACTTTCCCATTGAACATTTGAAAACCTGTGTGACAATTCATGTTTTAAGCTTCCACTCTAGCTCGCTGACCATGCTTGATAGTAACTTCTCTTTTTGGAACCAGAAGGGCAGAATTGTGCATTTGTGAAGGATTGAAAGGTTGAGGGATTCGAAGTTGATATACCTTTGATCCTAGAGAATGCTTAGTAAGATCCAGGCATCAAAATATGTGTAAGCTGATACTCCATTCCAAGGTTCCTTCCATGGTGTCTTCCAAGATTCTTTCCAGAATCGAAACACTTTCTCAATTCTTCCACAATCCAGGCACAACACCTCAATGGAAAGCCCAAAAAAGAATTTAACTTCGCTACCCAATGGTCTAGAATCGTGCCCGAGGTCATTCTTATGTCTCTGCGGGCGGCTGTGGGCGACCTTGGAAATGAATCAAGTACCTCAGCAACATGGCTACAGGAACGGCAAAGGCGCCCCAACACAGAATTCTAGGTTGTTGATATATTGCAGCATCACTGCCAAGCGATGATGATTTCCACCACGAATGATACCACTAACTCTCCACAACACTGGCACCATGTCTCTGCCAATTCTAAGCCCTGCAGTGGACCCCGGTCTCTGTGACGGCTCATGCATATACTCTTAGATATTGATCTAAAAGCTCATTCATGAGATCGTCATCGATCCTCCGCACAAGCTCGCCAAAAATGGAAGGTAAATGCCGCTTCGTTTTGGAATTAGAAGCGCGGGAGCTTTTTTGTAAAAGCTGACCGGGCGGAGGGAGAGAAGTTTTATATACCCATCATTGCGGAAATATTGGGGCCGACTTAACAAAATCGGTTCTACGATTCACGTGCACGCCATACCCTTCCCTTCGTTCTCCAACATGAAAGCATCTTCTCGCGACCCAGCCTTGGGCTTCATCCACAAGTTCCCCCTAGATCCATATCGTGTATCCAGAAAGCCAGCAAAAGTCATTTCAATGTGCCCAAAAAAGGTAGACGCTGGACCTATGTCTCCGCGCGGGTTGGAAGCTCTCAAAAATCGGAAGCAAAAAAAAAAA
>AJFK01000915.1:0-40266 GCA_000467715.1 Hysterium pulicare CBS 123377
CGGCTTTGCAAACTTGCGCCGAGTGGGTTCTCAATTCAATGTACTGTATCAAATCGCATCATGAGGAGATAGATAGTACTGATCTTCATCACCGTAGTCAGCGCTTATCTAGATTCTATCTTATCTTTATCAGCACTTCCCATTATAACTCATTATGCTGAAAGCAGAGCACATAAGGAGGATCTGGAGTGACTTTATAAGATCTCTCCAACCAGGAATCTAGAGCCTCATCCATACTTGACATTTTCAAACCAGTTCCGCAGACCAAACCATAGGAAATAATTTGGTGTGGTGTTTCTCTAGAAGCGATGAGTCGCGTAGAGTCCGATAGAGGGCTGGGATAAGAGAGCCTTTATACCTACGGCCGCTAAGGAGAGTTAGCCTCCCCAGTTACCAGAATCACGTGCACCTGGATATCCCTTTTTGTTTTCCAGCGATATAAAAACATTTCTTTCGCTTCGAACTATCTTGCTTCTACAGCTTCTAAAACCTTCAATGTTAGAACATACCGAACTACTATGACATGGATCGGAAGAAGTAATAAGGGAAAACGATGTCTCCGCTGACCGTCGAGCCGCGAGCTCTCGGAATTCGGCTTCCAACCATTAACACAGACAAGCTATATGGCTGAGATTGGGAGGATCTCTGGAATCTATCTTCAGCCCTCATATTGTATTACATCGCATCATGATAGTGATGTTCATCATGAAGAAGATTTTAAGCTTCGTATCTCTCTCCACCCATCGCCGGATACTGTGATAGTAGTTGGAAGCCCCGAGCACATCCGACGAGTCTGCCGGAGGTCATGAAAAAGCAGAGAACACGCCATTTGGAAGTTTCATTCATACATGACACAGCCGCAACAACTCGCCGGCCAGAGCATGGCACCGCTTCCGTGTAGTTGTTGTTCCTGGAACTGCAAATTGGCGTAGTCTGAGAAAGTCAAGCTGGAAGAGGAGAGTTTTATAACAGTGACAGTGAAGTAGAGAGCAAGCTGTAGGATGACTTATTAAGCTATTGGGGTAGGTCATGTGAAGCGTCATGCTAGCTATCTTTCTTCCTCGAACATATAAAAAAGTTTTCTCTGCTGCAATATTTTCAGAATCTACACTACTTGGCAAATGAGGTCCATATGAGCACTCATATCTCGCCGAGATACTGGACGATGGATTGGAATCCCAGAGCAAAAGATCGCATGTGTCTTTGCTAGTGTTTGGGAGTCCTTGGAATTCCAAAACTCTCAGATATCCCTGTACGTGTGTGTCTATTTGGACTTCCGTATCATCCAATTTGAAGCTAGTAGAGACACGTTAGTTGCCGCGGAGGGTTTAATGGAGCGGCATTTGGAGACGAACTGCGGAGCTCACTGAAGCGGGATTGAATCTGAGGTGGTGGTGATGAACATCACTAGTTCTTTGTGCCATGATTCGAAATTTTTCTAAGGTATCGTTCTCACTCCACACCACAGCTTTGGTCCGCGAACGACTGCCATAACTCCCATTTGGCTTCCTTATGTCATCTGCTCTATGCCCTACCGATGCAGGGCCATCGCAGTGAGTGAAGAGTTTGTTTTAGATCCACCAACCATTCTAGTCTTGAGATAAGCTATAGTCCCAGAGCCAAGGCCATATGTTAATAACCCATTCGGTGTTTGATAGCCCAATCAAAGCCATCACATCCACGAAAAAATGGGAAAAGTGTAGAAAATTGGGTTAGACGAAGGAGTAGACTTATTTATACCACTCTCTGTGAACGTTTTCCCGAAGTCGAAGATTACTCATCTTCTTATTACTTGTCATATCCTTCGTCCATCGCCATTCTGCTAACAATTGTTTCTTAATTTGATATTAAAACATCTCTCAGTCATAACCTCTTTCCCTTCCACTACTGGCCAAACACTCTCTTCACAGAGATTCTAAAAGTCTACAGCAATCAACCCGTCCGCAGCATACACAATATGGACTAGAAGTAAAAGATGTAGCAACCTATGTATCCTATAGTACGTTGGCTCGATACGCATATATGGTGTGGATTAGATCGGAGTCTTTCATCTGCAATATCTTGGCCGAAAATTGACATGTCGCTGTGGGAGGCGACCTGTCTGCGGAGGAGGCGTGAGATGGCCAGGAGAGCACCTCAGGTCAAAGGCTGCGCAAGGCACTGGCGGAATTTCGAAATGGTATTGATCATGATAATCCTTGCAAGGCCTCTGCAGCATCTGTAATGCTGGAGAAGACCATTGGCAATTTGCAGGATTTTTGGACTGCTCCTCGTTTGCCATAGCCGTTACCCCAAGACTTCGCCAAATACGCGCCTCTTTGCTCCACCGACGCTCCACAGTCACGATTTCGTGTCCATCTTTCGACTATTCCCCAAGCCATTTCCAGGGGTTGAGAGCTAGATTTGATCCAGATAGCCCCATGTCAGTTGCCCAGGGATAATTCCTAATCGAAAAGAAGCCCATATCAAAGTGACCTCGATAATCTGCGTGAGACATGAAATCGTTCATTTCACATGATAACGTAGGAGAGCTACCCATGACAGGCCTTGGAAAGTGACGAAAAAAGAAGCTGGACGGAGGACTAGAGGGCTTATATATTGTAATCCGGTGAGACTTCCTGGGTGAAGGCTTACTCATCGCCGTTCTCACAGTTATTTTACTTGCATATCTTCCTTCTGGGTTGCTCATCGATATAAAAATACCTCTTTCCTGAGATTCCCGACCCACCATTTTCAAGGCCATATCCTGCGGAGTGTCCAAACCCTTATGGCTTCTACATTTTATGGATCAATAGCCTACTTGAAACGAATGGCTCTGTTGCCTTTTGGTATCCCAGGGGGAAATATCAATAGGTAGAAAGAACCGATGCAATTTCTGTGCGATTGATATACTTATGAAGAAACGAAAGATGGGTTTGGGGGTTAGGGGGTTTGAGTGCGGAAGGGAGACATTGGCAATGTCATTGATAAGTTTTGAAAGAATGGTGACGAGGTTGAGTATTATCCTCCTATGTGATTTCGTGTACATCATTATCCGAAGCTGATGACGATCACCACCAATAGCTAAATACTTCCGCCGCTCGCTGCTCAACGAAAACCAAATCGACTGACCCGCTTCCGGTTTCTCCAATCCATAAAACAAGTTTTGTCGTCTAGGCGTACATTCTTCGCGAAAAAGAATACTCCTGATCCAGGAAAGAATCCACAAGCCATGGGGAATGCGGCTTGCTGGTGCGAAAAAAGGCTCACACAGCGTATCAATATCCCGCGCTTTCGGGGCAAGACATGGGGATTCTGCCTCTTATGCTATGGCAAGATTCACAATGAAAGCTGTAATGTGAAAGAGAAAATAAGTCAAACTGAGAATTGGGGTACTAATATATCTGGGGCAGAAGAAGATTCCGCTTACTCAACCCGAATTAGTCATCACAGTTCCAACAACAGTAACTCGTGCCCTGCAATATAAGATCTTTTACGGTCTACTTCCTTCGTTATTGCCAGGACGAATCATTTCCACGTAGATCCCAAATCAACTTTGCAGCAAAAGCTTATGTCTTTGCTGGTGTTTGGAGTCCCCAGAAACCCTCAATGAAAACATGGCTTGTATTGATTTAGGCCTTACGGAGTACTTCGGAAGCAGAATTGTCTCTCCAATAGTGACGATTGGTATCACGCAACTATGATCATATTCCTTAGTAGTTTGATGCTGTTGATGATGCTTTCTAGAACTGACGAGCTAACACAGCCTCTCCAAGCAACCCGAACTGGCTCCTATTCCAGCTCAGTGAAGACCCCACAGGCCGTGATCGTTTGGGAGCCGAATAATGATCTCCTCCCATCATTGAGGTCCGATCTAATTTTTGGCAAGACATGGCTCTTCTTCTCATTGGTATAGCAGGGAGGCTACCCACGGAGGAACTTGCAAAATGAAGAAGAAGCGAGTTGGATGGAGAAAGGGTAGGTTATATAATTAGATTGGTACAAATCGTAGCTTACTACAGCATCATTTGTCAGCACTATTCTCCGACTTCAGCCGATGCCCCTGCCCTAATATATAAATATGTTTTCAAATTGCCCTCCAATTTCAATACCTTGGCTCGGACTATCGCCTCAGCTTGAAACAAAAAACAAGTTCGAAATACAGTCCATGGGTTCACTATAAAAGAAAGCGGCAGCTGATGTCTTTGCCATTTGTAAGACGCCGAAGCTTTCAAAACGGAATTTCCAGACAAGCAATGCGTTTGAGCTGGGGCTTTGAGGGGTAGGATGGAAGGGATGTGGTATTTGATCGTTATAGTAATAACCAGTATCTCGTTGCTGGATACCATCTTTCGAATTCCTCGAATGCTGATCATCTCCAGGGTCAATTTACTTCGCACTGGATAACATTTAGCAAGACCGACGACCATATCAACTTGGTCACGGAGATCGATCTGATCGGTGCTATGACGGCGTGCTTCGCGCTCAGGTGCAATGGCGGGAGCCTCAATCCTATCCAACATCGCATAAGTTGAGCTTGCTATAGGTGAGATATAGAAGATTGTAGGGCATATACTTCCGAGATAAATTTCTGCTTGAAGTTTGGATTTGTATGCCTGAGCCTGCAACGTACGGCCGATGAGGCCGTCTACCGTAGTCTATTGGTATTCTATGAAAAGTTCTAGTACATTTGGAAAGGAGAGCCGTTGAAACGACCGCCTCCACTCCAGCTTACAGTGGCTCCACCGCTCGTGGCTTTCGCACGGCGCAGCTCAAATATCTCGCCGTAGAAGCTGCTTCCTTCAACCGCGGAAACGTGGATATATGTACCCGAAGTATGAGACGCTGCCTGTGTTTGACGGGCAATGCCAAGACAGGGCAAGACCTCATCGTGCTTCCTTGAGGGCCCTAGCATATAGATAAAGCGCTGCCAAGCGTGCTATCTATACCAATGTCATCGAGCCTCTTCTTCGAGCCACTGGGGAGACACTCTCTTGACAAACTTCATAAACTTAAACCAGCCCACGGCACTTTCAACGTTCCCCTCAGGATCGGTAACGCGTTCTGGGAAAGCAATGCCAGCGCCGTAGAGTCCTTTCAGATACTCGCGACTCCCTTGGCCCTTGTAGAACTTCCCAGTCAACGGGTCGAAGTCTGGTTGGGCTTCCCTTCCATCGACATCGATCCGTGGCAGCTCGTTGACATCGTACCCGATCGCGCTGATGATGTGGGTGCAATCTTTCAGCTCAGCATCGTAGATCTGTTTCTCACTCCTCGTGTCTTCCTTCAGGTTCACCCGGTGCAGGTTCGGCGGCAGGTGTTCCGCTTCTAGCACTTCCTTCGCCCAATCTGCCGCCATACCCTTCAGGCCGGTATTGTCGTAGAGGATCCAGCCATCTTTGTAGATGGCGTAGAGAAGTGGCGAGCGATAATAATTGACGATTGAGACGTCATCAAAGTCAAATAGATTCTTCAGTGCGAGTATGGCAGAGTGGGACGAGCCGATGACGCCGACTTTTGATCCTGCTGGCACTAATTTGCGAAGAACTGAAGGTGCGAGGGCTGTGTCAAGATCCAAAGGTGTAATATGAGGATAGTCGTCGAACATAGGATTGGCCCTTGGATGTGAGCCAGTTGCAAGCACCACTCGGTCTGCGTTGAAGTCTTCGTGAGGAACACCCCACGTGTTCTTCTGCTTCGAGAGATGATTGACGGTGGAGGTGACACTTGTGACCCTCGGGTCGTTCCTCAAGCCATCTGAGAGCAGCCTGGCTACATCGATGGCATCCGCCAGCTGACAAGTCTTGTCCGGATCCAAAGACTTTAGCTTCTCAAATGCATTGCCCCTTGGGGCACGGTCGATGATCTCGGAGAAGACGTTTGTGCCAGTCGCCCACTGCACAAATAGGCCGGCCTTAGTGTTGCTTGGGACCTCTCGGTATTTCTCATTGATGCGTCCAGCGTTGAAAGCACTGTCGAAAATGCAGATCTTGGACAATCCTTGATCCAGGAGATTCGACGCGCATGTCAAACCACCTGGACCGGCTCCGATGACGATAGCATCGAAGTGCTTGCCAGTCTCATGGGATGCTATATATCTAGCATGATTAGATCTTGATAGCAGCTTCGGACCGATATTGTAGACCGAAGCGCGCCTGATAGTTCGCATAGTGAGGTGCTGTGATGGGTCTAAGCTACAAGGGTTCGAGAGGTGAAAATATTGCCAAGACTGGCCTTAGTTTTGCATCCGGCTAAACATCGGGCCGATGACCAATTACTTCGTGTCCATCCCTTCTTCTACTTGATGATTCCACGTCTTGGTCAATCATCTCCGCACGGAATTATAACATGATGCCTCGCCCTATCCCATAGTTTCAGCGCACAGCTAAGGAGGACATCATGGCCCTGCCTACCATTGACGTGCAGGTTCTAAAACAAACTCTCAAGTCCATTATGTGTCGGCTTGAACGTTGTAAGTTTGAAGCGACATTGGGCCTAAAGTAGTGTTATTGATATTGATTTTTCATGTAATACCGTGTAGCATCATCAATTCCTATAAGGATGTTTTGTTGAAGGCATTACCACTTCCGCCAGTTAACACTCCCGAAGCCAAACTTTCCGATCCGATCCGCCGTTCTTCATCCCCAGCAAAACTTCCGCAGGCCATGGATGCCATCTTTGAGAGCGTTACGGTCTTTGAAACAGCACCATAGAGCTATCTCGTGTCTTGATTCTGCTCCGAAGAAACCCAAAGACCACATGATTGTGTTATTTGCCCCCAATTGACTAACATGTTACTCTTTATCCTGGTCTAGTATTGCAGACATTCATGGAAGGAGGTGTTAAGTGAAAAATAGAGTCGGAGTAGACAAGAGGGTGAGGTTTATATATCTCGAACGAAAGAAGTTCAATTACTTGCTACTGGGTTAGTAATCACCAAGCTCACGACCATTCTTCCTTGGCTCCAATATAAGAACTTTTTCACCATAAATTCTGCTTTCTCTCCTACTGCTTTGAATATCAGCTCCAAAAGAGACCTCCAGGTTCAAGAAAGGATTACATATCATGTATTTCCAGATGTTTGGGACAGCCTAGGCTTTAAACCCTTGATGTGACAGTTTTGATGTTGCGCGCGGAAGAGTTTAGAAGCAATGTTGAAGCTCATTAGAGATGCTCTCTTTCTGAATGCTGTACATATCCTCCTTCATTACTTAAAGTGGATGATCCTCCTCAGAATCTACCATACTTCACTCCGCACAACCTCTGCCGTGAGCCTTTCCCAATGTAGGTCTCGTAAGCCAGACCGAGAATCGATGAGAGAGTTTGGCCGCTCAGTATCGTAGTCAGGTCTAGTTGTATGTTCCGGAACCAAAGAACCCAACATCAGGAGAGCGATCAGGCGTAGATGGCCACGACATACACCGTAGTCCATATTTAGTATGACATGGGAGTATTATAAACGGACCCTGCATTGTAAAGAAGAAAGATTGCGAGTCCGCTCGATGGAATGGAAGAATTTATATTCCAGCAAGAAGTTCGACCGAACACCTTACCCACCCTCATGTTAGTCAACACCACTCTCACCAAGATCCATCTTGCCTACTGGTATAAGAGCATCTCCTTATCCAACCGTCCTATTCTCCACCATACCTTGGACAATCCCTTTGGGAGGATACTCCAAATGCACTCATAAACATTCTATGTCTCTGCCGGCGGTTGAGCGGCCCATAATTCGAAACCGGAAGTTTCAACGTTGTTATGTGGGCGGTTTGGATTTTGCAGAGTGAGTCGGAAGGCTATGTAACAGTGGAATCCAATATAATAGTGATTAGTAGACTATTGTGTATCGTCCCTCAGTATTTTCAAATGCCAATGACGTTCATCTTCAGTCCTAGCTACTAGTACGAGTTTCCCTTTAGCGGTCACCTCCCAATCCAATCCGACTTCACCCCTCTTTCAACAGACGTCCCACAACCCATGTTCAATTTGGTTATCCATTTTCGTCTTCATCTAGCCCGTATTCGCAAAGTTAACTGTAAAACCGTACTGATCCACAAAAGCACATGAATCCGGACGTTAGTGAAATTCTGGAAGTGGACATGTGGCTTGACAAGCCTAATTGATGGTAAGGATGCAAGACCGGAAGAAACTTGCGCAGTAAAGAAGAAGAACGAACTGGATAGAGAAGAATGGACATTTTATATCTAAGACAGTGGCAGCAAAGGTTTGAGGCTTACTAATCTTTGCGTTAGTGATTTGCATTCCCACGACGACTTCCTTATGCCGCGATATAAAAGCATCCACTTGCTCCGAATCTTCTTTCTTTCTACTTCTGGATAGTCCCCTCCGCGTGAAATCTAGAACAGACTTGTGGGATTCTGCAATGTCCCTGGCGGCAGTTGGACTTCTAAAACAATGTCTTTGGTCAACCTATGCGTGTCGGCTTGGACTTTGCGGAATAAAATGGAAGCGATCCGGATCTAGAAGAAACAGCGGATAGTACTTCACTGTTGGATATTGTCATCGTTCATGGTTTTCAACTGCTAATGATTATCATCATCATACTTCGCACCGCATAACCTCTGCGCAGGGTCCTAACCTGCCTATCCTAATCCCCCCCGCCCGACGAAGACCCTGCAAGCCCATCCAGCTGTTCTGGCGGAGATCATGACCTCTCGTCTAGCAGCATTGCGAAGTGATCTGGCTGTGTTATCCACAAACCACACATAGGTAGTTCCCGAGCACGATTCTGGAAGCGGACATCAGTGGTTACGATCAACTATATTTGATTGAAAGCGGCAAGGCACGAAAGTAGCCGCAGTGTAAAGAGAAGCAAGTTACACCAAGGATAGGGACTTATATATCCACGACGGCGGAAGTCCAGCTTACTCAACCTGTGTTAGTCAGCTACTCTCACCATGAATCTCCCATGCCATCATATAAAAACACTCCCTCTTGCCGTGAATTTCTCTTCTCACCACTACACCTGAGACCTAGTCACACAGCTGTGGTCTCTGGTGGGGATGCAAACAATGTCTGGCAGCCAACGCATGGCTTTGCCGTGCGCTGGGACATCTGAAAGCCTAGACTTGACGATGTCCTTTTCCATTGGTGTCTGCTGGATCGAAAAAGTTGTGATAACAACGAGATGGCTCTGCTGGGTGTGGGATCTCCTGGAACTCTAGAACGAATTTACAACGACCAGTTGATGGCTTGGCTCGAGAGAGCGTCCAAAATTCCGGTAAATGGGATTTCGATGTTGCCTCTGAGGAAGTCATGAATGATAAGGAGGGGAGTGAAGGGTACTCGGTTGCTACCTTTCGTCGTTCAGAATTCTCTGGTGTTGATGATAAACATCACCAGTCCTCACGACAGGTACGTGCCCCACCACCCAACCAACCACTCTCCCAATGAAGGTCCTCCAACCATGCGCTGCTCCAGCTCCATTCTGTACGCAGCGGTAGATTGTTGATGCTATTGCTACGAAGAGCAGACCAATTCTGGGAGCAGACATTATTCTCTTTCTTTCCACTTCTGGTATGGGAGAGAAGATTCAAAGTTGGAGCTTGTAAAGTCAAGAGCAGGAGCAAGTTAGAGGAAGGAATAGGGACTTATATATCCACGACAGCAGAAGCTCGATCGTTGAGCTTGCTCACCCCCGCATGAGTCAGCACCACGCTCACCCCGCGTTTCTATGCCTTGATATAAAACACCCCTTCTTGCCACGATCTCTTCTTCTTCCACCACTTGCTAGGAACTCTAGTCCATTTCAGAATATAGCTTCAAGCGCGAAACATGGCATAGTTTTAAAAAACCACGCAGTATTCTTTCAATGTCTCTGTGCGGGATTCGGGATTCAAAAGCTAAACTCATTGGGCTGACATTTAATGGTGTTGGGTAAAGTGTTTCCAAAAAAGCAACAGGCTATTGCGCTATGGCTCTGCTGGTCCTAGAATGCCAGAACGAACCTGATCCACCCCGAATGGCTCCGGCTGGGAGACTGTTCCGAAACTTTGGTGATGGAGATCCATGTTATCTCGGAGGAAGTCCTGAAGGATAGGAAGGATAGGAAGGGTATGGAGGTGAGCTGGGTATTAGAAGTTGGGTTATGTTGGTAGTGGCGTTCACTTTATCGTGATAGTGTTGACAATTGTCGGTAGATGTGAACGATGTTGCTTAGCTTTCCCCTAAGCGTGAGGAGAGCTCCGCTCTCTCCCAGCACCGTAATGTTCCTTCGAAGTTGATCATGATCGCGATTCCCACCAGCATCGTGAAAGGGGTTCGGTGTCGTTGTTGATTCCGATCCAAAGAAATCCACATCAGCTTTTCGTCGGTCTTTATTTGGCCCGGCCATGTGGAGGCTATCTTAGCCTATATGGTAAAGATAAAAGCCATAATAGAGCTTGCAGTGTGAAGAAAACGAAATAAGTTAGACAGCAGATGGGAGGGTTTATATCTCCACGACATTAGAAGCCCGCCTTACTCACCCTCACATTAGTCACCACCACTCCCTCCTTTTCCTCTGCGATATAAAAATACCTCATGCCTCGAACTCTTCCCTTTCCACCACAAATTGAAGATACAAGTCTCCTCAAAACAAACCATCGGACCCGTGGCATGGCATCAGAAACAAATACTCTTTCAAGATCATGTCTTCGCTCCAGCTCCGGGCTCCAAAACCCAACCTCAGTGAGATGATCTTTGTGGTTGGCTGGGACTGCTTTAAACGCATCCAACGCCAGAGCCATGTCTTCGCTCCAGCTCCAGACCGCAAAAGCCTAAAACAGCCGCGAAAAGTATCCATGTTGTTGGTTGGTATCGCCTCGAAAACATCGAAGAGCAGGCCCATGTTCTCCAGCTCTGGGCCTCAAAAGCCAAAGACAGACGATTGAGATTTTCATGGTATTGGCGGGAGTTGTCTCTGAAAAAAATTAGAGCCGAGTAATCCATGTCTCTGCGGCGGGGTCGGTTGTCCAAAATCCAATTTGTATCGGTGGTGGTTTGGAGTTGCCTCTAAATCATCTATGAGCTAGAAACCGATGTCTCTGTGGTGGGATCCGGGCATCCAAAAAGGCAAACCGCGTCAAGTGATGGAGTTGGCTGGAGCTGGTTTCGAAAGCAAGGAAATCTTCAGGAACCATGTTGGGCTGGGAGAAAGTCTTGAATTGGATGAAATCGAAGCCACGCAGTTATTCTGCTGGGTACCGCGCCCACGCATGTTTTGAAGCAGGAAACCGCCAGTTTCGCCAAAGAAAATGAGTGAATGCGGAACAAACGCCAGGCACGACGCTCACACCAGCGGGGTTCCAAACACCAGCACCTCAGACGCCAAACCATGTGGTAGTCTATACGATGACCCACTCGAAAACGAGCTTTTGTTCCAGCTGGGAGACACAGACCAGCAGCAGGTCCAGCAGGAGATTTCGGCATTGGACGTATTTCCGGACGACGATACCTTCGGTGGATTACTGAGGCATAAGGGGCAGGTGGACAGGAGCGAGAATACCTCGGAATCAGGGGGGTATGAGCGATGGTTGATTGTTTGAAGCCGGGAATGAAGAAGTAGTGTGATGATGACGATGATGAATCGATGATGAGCCTTATCATCGTCTGCAGATAACCTTCTATCCCTTATATCGGTGAATAGAATTGGGAAATAGTGCTACTGCTACTTACCACCCACTCCAAGATTTAAAGTCATTCTTCAGACATCTGAACTTCGAATATCGTAGTTCCACACAAATGCCCCGAAGCCTCCAACCACATTCTGTAGTGCTCGGTAGGATTCAGGTTCCCAAATTCACGTACTCCATATACGGCATCTCAATCATTTGCTTAATCCACACAAAGAGAACATGGTGCCGAAACGACGAGGCTGCAGACCGGACATGCGTCGCATGTCCGAGTGATTCTACAACCACGTCGAAGTCCGATGAGGGTCTTGAAAAGTGCAGAAAAAGCAGTTGGACAGAGTGAGGAAGGGGATTTTATATCCAGTCCCGAAGAGGTCCGAAGCTTACTCACTCTTACGTTAGTCAGCTCATCTCCGCCAAAATCCCTTATCAGCCTATAAGTTCTCACACTTCCTTACTCCAAAATGGACTTCCTTCCTCACCCTACCTAAGCTCCAAAGCTAGCCGCATTTTGTGATGCCGTTCGAAGTCGAGGACATGTCTCCCAGCTCTTGCTCAGAACTTCACTGCTACAGAGTTCATGTGCGGAAAGTCTCTGCCATCTCTCGTGTCCTCGCTGATAAGGAGAAGAGCGGGGCTAGAGGCATTAGACTTAGCCAGCGCAGACCCCTTGATGTGGTGGCGGCGCTGTCTGCCGGATATCGGAAGGTGGAAAAAGATGATGCGGGGAGTTTTAGGGGCTGCGATTGAAGAGCCCAGCTGAGGAGTTGGATTAGATGTTGATGATGATTAGCAGCCTGAAGTGATAGTGCTTGTCAGATAATGTCTAGAGTGTCTCAGCTAATTAAGCAAAGCATAGCTTCCGTCACTCCCGCACCCAGAATTTGCGAAGGCTACCAAGCCAGATCACATATGTCCGCCTCGTTTTTGGCGATTGACCCACAACCATCAAGTGGACTCAGACCTGCTTCCTGATCACACATAATAGATGCCTTCTATAATGAAACTATCGGTTCATTCCGCTCAAGTCCCCAGCTCATCGCAACGTCGAGATCAGTTGTCGTTAACAAATTCAGGCTCAAGCGGAGAAGAGGTTGATGATGTAGAGAAACCAAGATAACCCGGAAGAAAGAGAGGTATTTATATTGAGAGAGCTTGAGAATATACGCAGAGCAGTCAGATGACTTATCGTCAGGTGCGCGAGAGTTCGGAGTCGTCTAGCGGTGGGCGTGAAATCACGTAGGCCGACTTGAAATCTACCTCCAGCGTCTATAAAAGCTTCCAGTAAACCCGTAAGTGGACCACCTCAAGCTGGTTGTAGGGCATGGAACCTGGGGGACTGATTTCATAAAAGGTCCGTCCGCACAACTATGGTAATTTCTTCCAGAAACTCGGAGCCTTCCCAATTCATGGCGCGAAGAGAAAAGCATTTGATGTTCCTTGTTGGTAGTTCCGAACGGTGAAATGTTTCTAGACAACAGAAGAGCGCCTCTTCATGCTCGTGGAGGAAGAGTGGAGTTGACTTGACGCCCAGGTATTCGGATTTGAAGGTAAGTAGAGGAGTGAGCGACAGTAGAATGAGTAAATGGTGATCGTTAGTAGTTTAGAAAGATGGGTTTCATGACATTTTAACGCAAGGTTGATATCGAGTACTGCCCAATACTAGACATGGGTATTATCGATGGTGGCGAGCTTCTCGGTCTACTTGTTCAATGCAATCATTCGACTTCGATATGCTCTCACAGCTGAGCTCTGCAAGAAATGGAGATGCCTTGCTGATAACCTATGGTCCTATCAATAAACTTTTAGGCCTTCGAAAATGTTAACTTGCTGTGGATGCGAACGAGAACAACCACCCATCGGGCCGATTAAATGTCTCTACGCTTTCCCTACCGAAACTGCGGGGAGACTTCGAACTCTACGTCTGTATCTCAAGTGTTAACGATATCGATATTCTTTTCACGATCCTCAATCCCCTGCGATCACCGCTCAGCCTCGCTTGCTTACCGAATCTCTCCATCTTCCTCGCTTGTCCCCCTCACCTCCTCAACTTCGTCGCTTGTCGTCCCGAATCTTCCTATCATCCGCACGTCCGGTTCTACTTGCCATGACCTCCCATCCCCTGCATTCGCAAATATTGAATGACGCATCTGGCGTATCTCCCATGGAAGATGTCGTAATCCAAGCTCCACCTAGCCCAGGGAACCCAAGGACCAGTTCCCATCCCGCCGCGCGGATCCTAATTCCAAATTATCGTTCCCGGGGGATGCTGGATTGGGATGAGCTTTGCCTATTCTGCTGATGAGGTCCCAAGATGGAGATGGAAAGCGAGCTGGATCTGTCTGTAGACGTAAAAGTGGATGTGAGTCTCCACCGTGCTGCACGCCTGCCAATGTTTCGAAACGCATCTGCTGGCATCGGCGACGCCGTATGGCTTCATCAATTTCCAAGGTTCATGCGAGGCGTGTACTCGCCCACTGCGCCGAGAATCTTGGGCGAGTAAGCGGAGTAAATGAGTCGTGATAGAGCATTGCTCTACTGCAGGAACGCGACACGATAGCGCTGACGTTAGGACGAAATGGCGTTCTCGTGATCAAGAAAGAAGGCATAAGGCGTCTTCTAAGCCTTCCATGGATGGGACCCTCCAAGGCCACCAGCTCCAGCCTTACAGACCCGAGCCCACGTCAACCCCTAAACTTAACGCATGAAGATTAATCTTAACTCACGATTCATTAATGTCCGGTACGTCGATGACCCGGACCACAGTGGCTTGATCTTCGTCAGCATTGCGATGTCGGGTCGTGGAGTCAAGCTTCGATCGACGGAAGGGTTGGGCTTTAATTTGACGTGTGAATAAAGTTAGGACGTGGGAAGCTGAGGAACATGGGTTCGCATAAAAATAGACGATCGAAGGGGATTGGTGGCGTTGCAGGTACTTGAGATGATGAAGGGTGTGATGCTGTTTCAAAGTTGCGACGGCGACTGAGTCATGTCGCATGCTTAAATGCACCTCGCGTTTGAGGCGACTGTTTTGGGAACGACAGGAATTGGCAAAGGACAAGAGGGGAAGATTGTTCAAGCGTACGATATGGAAGTCTATGGTCGAAAGTTTAGTGGCAAGTGCATCGGTCAAAGCATCAGAAATGGCTGAGGCGTGGAGTCACAAAGCTGAAAAGCGAGGCGAGTGAAGAGGAGGTTTGCGCCAAGAAATCTATTCCGATTCTAGGTATCTACCACGTGCGTTCCGAAGAAGCGCCGTATTCTTTCCATCGAAGCCTATCGTACAAGTCCACCTTAAGAGATTGAGAACTGAGGAAATAAGTATGGAAAAGGTCTAACTCCCCTACACGCCATGACCGGGACTAGCGACCTGAATAGCCCAATGTCTCCTCGGCCAGTTCAGAATGAGATACAAGAAGTGTGAATGAGTGTAAGAAATGAAAATATCCCAACAAAGGTGGAAATAAGAAAAGTTCGGTCCAATCATAGCATGATCAAAATCAGTGGTACCCGATCTGTATAAATTTTGAATAGATGAAATATAGAGGAAAAGGTCGAAATCTAATCCCTCATCGTTACGTCTCCACGTGGGTTCTTGTCGTCTGTCAACAAGCTCGCAATTGGAACATTCTCTCGCGTTGTTGAACCCCATGTGGAGCTACGGCTTTGGCGTCCAGACGGAATAGGCATCGGCAAGACAAATGGCATCCGATCTGGGGCCGAGACGGCGCTGATGTTGTTTACCGGGCTGAACATACGGCTAGGCTCCGTCGCAGAAGAGGAGTTGTAGGCGAAAGGAGAAGGCTTGAGAACAGGATTGGCCATAATGCTGCCATCTGGTGATGCATCGGGGGTGGGTGGACGCACGGTGTGGGAGCCGCTACGCCAGATCTCCTCAAGCTGAGCAGGAGAGACATCCGCACCATATTCCGAAGCAATGCTGGCCCAGAACTGAGCACGGCGGGCTTCATAAATTGCGCGCAGACGGTCTGTATCGACGCCCTTCTGTTGATGGATGTCGGTGGTGTTGATACGAAGAGCGTTGAAGGGTTCGGGAGAACCTCGGGGAGTCAAAGTACGTGGCTTGGGGAGTAGGATCTTGTGTTGGGTGCGGTTGGGCGACGCAGTGAGGGTGGAGTGCCGCATGTGAGGGCTGGTCCCGACCTGGCTGATCGGGGAGCCGTGGCGGGATGATTGATAGTAGTCATCTTGATCGGCTGCCATAGCGTACGGTGCGCAGTTGGGTGATTGACCAGCCGAGTGGGATGATGTAGACGAGGAGACGGAAGAGGTACGTTTTCGGCGGTGGCTTCCGTGTGACAATTGATGGTAGTGAAGACGGCACGCCAACTCGGTCTTCTTCAAGTGTGCAGCAATGTGCTTGTATGGCATCTTCTGCATGCGAGTCTGGAGGAGGTAGTTCTCCTATGAGTGCCGTTAGCATTACCGTTTACCAAGGGATGGTTGATGATGCATACCTCTTCCTCAGACCAAGATCTGTTACCACCGGTTGATGACATCTTGCGGGCTCTGAGGCTGGACGAAGAGTGGGAGTCCATCTCGTTAAGAGGAGAGAGTACTTGAGGTGTGTGATGAAGCATGGTGAAACTGTAGACCAATTGCTTGAAACGAGAACTTCGTAGAAAGGGTGTCTTCGGAAATGTAAAGTCGTAAAAATCGTCTCGTTCTTCGTCCGCTTGGGAATGTTCGGCGTTTGTCGAGTCTTGCTCTTGAATGAATGGATTACAAAGTGTGTAGGTTTACACAAAAGTCTATTGCACAGCAATGTCAATTAATGAATGTAAGGCAGCCCAACCAGTGGGAAGTAAAAGAATGTAATTAAAAGGCTGCTAAGAGAAACAAATGACTGTTGCCGTTGAACAATAGCGGTTGAGGGCCCTAAAACTTGGGGCATCAATGGTTAAGATATAGAGTTTGACCAGAACAACAGACCGCTCGTTCCCGTTGGCAGGCGAGCATGGCTGATTAGAGTGGCAGGAGGTGATGTTGGCAGCGTTTTCAAACCACCCTCCTGCAAGCTACGTTTTGATCGTCGTCATGGTGGATGTCGGCCTGGGGAGCGACTTTGTTTAGGAAATCCATGACACGAGACAGACTAGGACCGAAGAGGCTGGCGCGGAGGCTTGAACGAGATCTGGACAGCGAGGTAGGAACGGAACAGCGGCGGTTGCGTGAAGGCGTGCATAACAACCAGAGCCTTTTCCAGCAATGGTGGAGGGAGTTTCAAAACTCGGCGCGTTAGAGAGGCGGAGCGTGCTCCTGATTTGCCCCGAAGCGAGACGTTTGACACAACGCTGAGGAGAAACAAGCACGACAAGCTCTACCGAGACCCCGTCCAACTCTCGGGCGCTAAGAAGAAAGCGTCCGTGACGGACAGTGGGAAGAACAGTGCACGATCAGGTCTATCTGCGGCCGGGTCTGATTTGGTCGACTGGGCCACGAGAAAGGAAGAGGAGAAGTGTTTTGGGGGGGTTTGCGGCGAGCGGAGAAAGCTGCAAAGTGCGTTCGAAACCGCAGGTGGCGCCTGGCGTCGCAAGACAGGACGACACAATATTTCGGAACAGCCGCGATCCGTAGAGAGCAGCATCAAGAGAACAATCCTCTGTCGGGGCCAATCTCCTTGGCAAGTTCATGGAGAACAGCCAGAGCCTCGCGGTGAGTGTGGGCTGGAGCGCTGGTGGCCGCCTCAAACACTGAGGCTTGATTGCTGAGACGGAGTGGGCGTCAAGGGTGCGCATGGACGTCGCTCCCGTTCTTGGCGCCAGGCGGGCGGGAAACACACCGCGGAAGGTTAAGAGCGCTGCCAGCCCTCTCTGCGCTGCTGTGCTGCACTGGTGTAGATACCACAGGCAGGAGCACTTCCCGTCGACCCGTCTTCGGCGATCGTTTTAATCTTTTTGCTGTCTTGCTGGCGGGTTCCCTGGTGCTGCCGACGAGCAGAAGACGCACCTCGCTCTCCGCACTCGGCCATGGACAGCTGCAGTGCTGGCTTCCATTGTGCGAAGAACCCCATGTGACCTGCAGCTCTGTGCAATTTGCAAATACACGAAAAGCCGGCAATAAACAAATAATCTGCGAAGGCACGCTGGTGATTCGTTGGCAATAGCCCTTTCTCTGGGTTCGCCGGTGAAGAGTGGGTGCGTACGTGGAAATGTACTATGTATGGTAAGCGTTGTGCGACGAGGACAAGCACGGTGTATGGGACTCGGGAGGGCCTTTTCGCCCACAAATTAGGGGCTTGAGCACGAGCATAACTCCCCCAAAACACCACCCGCGCAAGGACCACGCCTTTCGTGAACAGCTCCAAAACACCACCACCACCACCACCACCACCACCACTATGCGCTCAGCGCCGAAGACACCGCAAATGTGGATTCTCTTCCCACATACGCAGCCTGCAGTCATCCCGCATGCCCACTTCTCGGCGAGTGCGCAAGTCATCACAAGCAAGGCGGAGTCATCCACCCAAGCAGCGGGGCGTGGACGGTGGAGGCTGGAGCCAAAATCCGATGTATATGCATTCAATGCAACACTCGCATGAAAATAGGCGCGTGACGGCGACGTCTATCTGCATGTCCCCCGCCCTCCATCCCTCACGGCCAGTAGCTCTGAAGCCACCTAATTCATCAAAGGCCTAGCAGGAGGCTTTTACCCCGCTTCTTGTCTGCCCGCCCCAAGTATAGATACTTTCCCCATCATAGCCCCCTTCACCACCACGCAGGTAGAGATACGGCCTCTCCACGTTTAAACCACGGCCCTAGCCGGCATTGGGCCCATAACCCCAGAAGACGCCCTGTCCGTCCTCCACACTTGCGCTTTGCAATCCTCCCATTCGCTCGCCTGCCCTGCCATGCCTGCGAACCTGACCCTTCCTGTATCCCATGTACTTGATCATCGTCCGCGCCCGGCCTGGAGATCTGCCTACTTGAATATCATGATTGATCTACCGCTTTCAAGCTGGCGGCGTTTCGATAATCTCTGAATGAGGTCTTGAACTTGCTCTGGAGCATGACCCCAGTAACCAGTCCAGTTGTCCACTCGCCTCATACAAGCCGTCCGCCGCCCGCCAGCCCGTGGAGCCATCATGTCGTGAGTCCACTCTCAACCTCATTTGACCTCTTGAGACCTGCCCTGTGTCGAGCTCTTCTTCTCACCCCGCGGCGCTGACGTTGTCTACTGCTGTTTCACAGTTCGTCGCCCGCCACGAAGCGCAACCTGAAACCCTCACCTATCTCAGCGGCTCAACCGAACACTCAGTTCGCCTCGTCCTCCGAGCTTCCTACCGTTCATCCTGCTGGTAATCCGAACCCTGACGCCTTCTCCGCGTTTACTGCTGCGCCGACCGCGGGGAATTCAAGAAAGCGAAAATCCTCCATCCAGATGCAGGAACAGATGGCGAACACCATAGCTCCGGCTGCGTCGTCGTCCAACGCACCAGGTGCTCCAGTTGCCGATCTGGACCCATCACCGCAGGAGCCCAAGGTCAAGAAAAGTCGGACAAATACGCCGTGGACACCACAAGAGGAGCAGAGGCTGAAAACAATGAGAGACGCGGGAAATAGCTGGAGCGAAATTGCAAAGGTAGAGAAACACAAATCCAAAATGACGAGGCATGGATGCTGCACTGCATGCCTGATTCGGAAGCGATTCAGAAGACTAGGGTAACTGACTCGGGTGTCATCTCGTCAGACGTTTCCACTGCGAACAGAAGGGAGTGTGAAGAAGCACTGGTACAAGGTATGCGTGTTCCTTATCAATACTCTTGTACTTGTCCCTTCGCTAATCACGACCGATAAAGGACATGCATTACGCCGAGTTCGGGGAAGACGAGGTGGGTCCTCCAGTAGACCTGAGGCATGTGTGGTATGCGAACGCTGACCAGATTCAACAGAGCGCAGCGCTGCTCGCTGCGATCAAGGAGTACGACGCCAATAAATGGAAAGTCATCGGTGCGAAGGTCGGCAAACCTGCAAAAGTAGGCCGGCGTGCATCTCTTGTGTTCAAGTCGTGAATCATTCCAGCTGACGGAGAACAGGCATGCGAGCAGTATGCGAAGGAGCATTTCGGTGGGAGAGTTTGAACTTTAAAGAGCACAGTCTGCATCTTCCCGGGTTTAGCGCATTGGGCGTATGATACCAGCTTTCTATTCTTGATAGAGCATTTGCATGTGCAGTCTTCCTGTCGGCAGCCGCTCCATCTTTCTTGGGAGTTTTCGGACATGGTTCTTGGCGATGGGTGTGTACTGTGTGCGAGGCATTCTGCGGTTTCCATTCGGGCAACGGCTTTGGAGACATCGGTTGCCTTCTTCCTGTTATCCCGTGCATTTAATTCGTCTCCTTCCATTTTCACTTCCATGGTATTGGGAAATGGGTTCGAAGGCAAAATTCTCTGGGCATAATATCCACTTCCTTGATATAGCGAAATCTGTCCACGCGGCAGCTCCAGTTCCTTGATGAACTCGGACAGCGCCCCGATGGCCTGGGGGTCGCAGCGGCCATTGGCTAGTTTGAAATTTGTCAGTTGTTTCAATGTTTGATTTCGATGTTTCGTTGTTGTTGCCTCGACAGGACCGTTTTTTTCCCTTGTCATGTTCGCAGATCGCTCTCAAGCCATCGCCCAGCGTCGAGTGGCACACATGCAGCCTGCCTATCCCGCGGCGATATTGCAACGCCGCAACCTTCGCTAGGTGGTCCGCTTCCCGCTCTGGCGCAATCAGCATCTGGAGATCTCGGTCCAAATGTGCTTGTGTAACGATGAAGCCGCGGCCGGGCCCATTCGGTTGCTCTACCGAGCCGATGCTGTGGTGCTGTGTGTTGGCAGCCTGGGGAAAGGCGGACAGACGAGCTGTACGCAGTGACCAGCGGCATTTTACGAGGGCCGGGACGGTGTCGAGTCTGGGGCGCGTGATTGCTCCATCGTCCCAATATGATGCTGTCGTTTTGTCGACGCGGCATCCAAGGGCCGTACCTGGGCGACGAGCGAGGGCGATGAGCGGTGGCAGCAAGCCCGGTCGAGTAGAATATGCGGCGATGACAAATGCCAGAGGTAGCTATGGTGGGCTCTCTCACGGCAGCCAGGCCGTTGAATGGTGGTGAGTTACAGCCTAAATGGTTAATAGCATGCGCCAGAAGATGGAGCTGGCAAAAGCGTATCAAGCTCGATTCCACCCTGCCAAGTATCACCAGCAGAGGCCGTGATAATGAAATGACGACTGCCAGCGCGGTAGGGAGTACCCCAGGAGGTACCCGGCCAGACATCGTTACCACAAACGTCACGTGCAACCGCAGTCTTGGTTGAAACAAAACCCCCTGCGGACGAGGGTATGTGGGAGAAACACGCTGTAGAGAAAGTGGGCCGTGACGATGCTGGCAGAACGGCGGCGATGGCTCTGGCTACTCCCTCGAGCAGATGAACCTACTCGCCCCGTGATGTCGCAACGTGCATCGTGATGATGATTTGCTGGTACATGCAATTACCACAATCCGCAGTACATGAAGCCGTGGGAGCTCTGACAATAATCACGAAGCATGGCGGGCGACGATGGATCATGGCCTGGAGCAGCACGCCCAGCGTGGCCCGCGGAGTGCCAGCGCTGCCGCTTGAGTTTGCAGCTGTTCGCCCGAAGTCACGCCTCGCAGCAGCGTCCCTCCCAGTGGGTCCCCGCCACAACTCCTTCGCGCCTCTCCACCAACATCCCTATCACCACATCGCGGCCCTCCCCAGACCTGGTCGATTGCGGTCTGCTCGCCACCGCAGCGCGACCAGCAGGCCGTGTCTTGTTTGGTGCGTCATGCTCAGGGTAGTGCGCTCGGAAGATTCCTGTGGCTCGGGCGATCCTCGCGCTCGGGGGGATGCTGGAACCGCATATAGGCCCAGGGCACGGCAATATAGGGCCTGAAACGGCATTCGCATGAGCTGAGCCAGTCTCAATGCCCACCTCGCTATGCGTCAGAGGGGGAGCACACGGGTGAGTCTGCTGCCTCTCCACGGCAAAAGCGCCTACTCTGCCGGCATGACATCCGCTTTTCCCTGGGCGTCTTCCGGTGCTTCCTCTGCCTGGAGGCAGCATGGCAGCATAGCAGAGCGGTCGCAATGGCATAGTCAGCCCTGACGCCCCCCCAGTTCCTCCCGCGGCCCTGGCTTTCATCTCGTCTGTTTCATCTATCTGGCATCTGTTAGTGTTTGGCAGTGGCGGCGCTGCTTTGGGAACTGCTCATCTCCCTGCCGATGTGCCAATATCTGGCTGTTAATGCACATCGCCACGCTTTGAGGCTTTCCTGCACCCGGGATCGGGCATGCAGAGTCTGTAACGGCTCTGGAGATCTTCTGTCGGCGTTCTAGAAATAGGGCTGCGGTGGCATGGGCCGCCGTCGGTGCGCGTACTCGATTGGAACCAGCTCAACCTATTCTGAACGGCCTTCAATTTGAGTCGTCAGCCACTCAAAACACGAGGCCCGCCGCATTGCAACCTGCTAAATGACTGCGATTACTCTCCAGATCTAGTGCTGGGGTGCGCTGCCCCGGTCATTGATCACCGCATTAATGCTTGACGTAGAATTCGTCCTGGGCTTGCCCATCTCAGCTACTTCCCTACCCTTCAGGAACAAAGACCGTCTCGTGGGAAGGCCCATTGCCTCTCGTGCTTGGACACAGAAGTCCGTGTGGCAATTGCACAGGGCCGGCGCTTTTGTAGGGAAGACAGTTCCCGAACTTTTTAATGCTCCTCCTATCTTGCGCGACGACATGTTATAATGCACTTCGCGCCCGACACGTACTCTGGAAAAGGTTTTGTTGCTTCAGGCCTATATCACGCATCCTAACGCTTAACACACCCGATAAGATTCTGCTGCTTATGGCGCGTCGCTCCGAGCTACTTCTGCTGCAACATTTGTCAATATAGCAAAACCGAAAAATCCCAAACACGTGCGATACATCTCCTCGACCGGCGCCGTATCTCAAACTGGTCATCCTTTCTGGTTCAGGTCTCACTGCGGCGGCCTGCCAGAGCAAGCTAGCTCTGGTAGTCTCCATGCATATTCGCAACGCTGGCGAGTCCCTATCGAGGCTTCACCCTCGACTACGCGGTGCAAGAACAAGCGGGAGAAGAACAAATACCATCCTCAAACGTCGACTCTACTCAACATGTCCTCCAGCATGGCTTGCCGTTCCAGAGCCCCTTCCTGCAGCCACCGCATCCTCATCTTCAAACACACGTGCATGGCGGCCACCATTCTCTCGTCCACCAAGTCACAAGTATCGAGGCCCATCCCAGTCTACATCAATCGCACTTGTTGCGCCATTCACAGATGCAACAACACTCTCCATCTTCTCCCTACGGCCCGGGCTCTCATATCGACTACGGCCAGCCTCCACCGGGAAGCCGAAAGCGCAGTCGGCACGAGGATTTACAGCAGCTGGATCTGCAAGGACTCCAAGACGTTCACGGCCAGTCCTCCGGAGACGTCCAAGTGGAACTAACTCCCGGCGGCCATCATACTCAGCCACAGGGGCTTCTTCACTATCAAGCTCCAGCTCCCCCTCAACAAGCTGCGCGCTATCATCACCACCGCCCTCCGAACCAGCAGCATCCCAATAAGATGCCGCGCCTCGGCGAAGCAACTTCTCCTACTCATCATACTGGACCTCCCAGTGTGGTAGGGCAGGAGGGGATGCCACCGCCAGCTCCGCGACCGCGTGGGCCGAAGCTCAAATTCACTCCCGAAGACGACACGCTACTCGTCGATCTCAAAGAGAAGAAGAACCTAACTTGGAAACAAATTGCCGACTTCTTCCCCGGGCGAAGTTCCGGTACGCTGCAGGTGCGATACTGTACGAAGTTGAAGGCAAAGACGACAGTGTGGACTGATGAAATGGTAAGTGTGTATGCGCGCTCAACTTTGAGACGCGAGACGTTTAGTCGCCTCGGACGTGCTAACCAGGATTGGATAAGCAGGTACAAAAGCTTCGCAACGCCATGCAGGAGTACGAGAACGATCGTTGGCGCATTATCTCCTCAAAAGTAGGCTCTGGGTTTTCTCCGGCTGCGTGCAGAGACAAAGCTGAGGAACTGGAAGTGGAAGCCGAGGTTGCTGAGGAGGGCGGTTACACGCAGTCGCAAATTGCGGGAAGTTCGAGCGATCCTGCCCAGTCCTTTCAATGACTCGCCGATCAGTTCGAGGGCCTTCATGCGTGGTAATTAATGAGGAAGCGCTTTTTGGGGTGTGCTGGACACATTTTTCTCTACTGAGAGCGCCGATTCCGGAGACATCGGTATTAATAGGGCAATTGCATTTAATAACCTTTCTTTCACGACACTCACACGAACTCTACGGCTCTTTACTTCTCGACTCTCGTTAAGAATTTTGCATTTGGGGAACCTTTTTTACTCTACTTTCGGAATCACCTCGGACAGGGGCATGGCTGCTACACTTCTGCGGGAGAACCAGGGAAAGAATCAGATAAGCATAGCGGAACGGCGTTTGCAAAAGCTTGAACAGGTCCCAAACTTCTGGGACCATTATGGGTTCTGCTTTGGAGGCGGCATATACGACATCGTCACCACTATTTCACAGCATGTTTGATGGATGGCAGAAGTTAGAACGGTTGAAGTAGCAGCAATGCAAGGTATAGCTCTTGGCCTTTTACACCCAATTTTCTTTGTTTCGGAAATCTCAAATTGGAATGTGGACTCATAGTGAGAATAGATGGAAGGAAAGATACCCAGGGAGATTTCTAATTGCGCCTTTTTGCCTCTATTACTTTACTTTGTCATTGAATTCAAGCAAAGCAACCTTAAGTGTAACCTCTGATTCATCCTATTACATTTTTCAGATGAATACCATAATTCTTCTTGCGTATTTGGCATTGTCCTTAGCTGCAGCTGCGCAAACCACTCTCGTTACAAGTTTCTATTCATTTCTCTAAACGGCGCTTTGCATTCCTTGAAGTCTCCATAGACACATACATAATTGTAATGCTCGGTTGGATAGCATTCCGAATCGAAAGGCTTCGCAATTCAAACCTCACAGACACTAATAAAAAGTTTTGGTATGCGCCGTCCGTATCTTCAAGCATCGCCACGCACGGCATGCACTCCGCATCGGTTGCGCGATCTGAAACTTCTTACTGTTCAGCTATTAATGCGAAGGATCAGGGACGGGAACATTCCCGTTACCGAGTTGACAGGAGACCTATTTCTCTGCCTAGCTAATCCATATGCAGGACGTCTTACTTCGTATCTACGACGGCTCTAACTTCATGACCTTCTCTATGCGAATGCAAAGTAGAGAACCCTGAGTAGCTGTGGTCCAGCTGTACCTCACCATACGAAGTTGCGCGAAAGCTACGACCACAACCCATATCAATAGCAGGCACGGACCTCCTTAACAGTCGTTTACTACGCCGGCGACAGTCCACATGACAACCGGAGCACCATGCTCCTTCGCTGAATAAGACGTTTTATTATTGATTCTCGCCCACAAACGAGAAGCTGATTATCGTGAAGGTAGGAAGCCCTTCTCACGCCTACGCAGGCCTATCACTGATAGTCGCCTGGATAAATTGGACACCAGCCGATTCCTACTTCGAACTCAGGAAATGTCTCGGTGAGCGCGAGACCTCATAACCCAAGATCGAGAGCACACAAAAAGAGAATTGATCCATGTCAATGCCCAAATTACCCTTACCCTGTCCATGCATTCCGGCGGTCGAGCACTCGCTCGCTCGCAGCGCGCACAGCTTTGCCCTCAATCCACCCGCCACCCAGGTAGCAGGCAGCCGCCTCCGCCTCCCCTCCTCTCCCACGATCTTTGACGAAGGTCGTACAGATGATCGCCTCTTCCGTCCGTCCATGTACCCTCGTTGGGCCATGTGGCAGTGGCAAACTCGCACCTCCACCGAGGATCTTTCATCAATGTGAAGCCTCCGTTTCGCCAGGACCAGTAGGTATCGTTCCCGAAGCCTTGCTTTTTCGGGACTATGGCGATCAGCACGTCGTTGAAATGTGACAAACATATCGGGGCCCACTTCCGCGCGTGTGGAGCACGTTGTTCTAGGATTCGATGCACATCGGATCACGTCGAAAGATCAGCATATGAGCGACGAGGGCGACCAAAATAAGTTTTTCTTAGTTTCCAGAACGGTCGTTTAGATTGAAAACGATTGACGTGGGCGCGAGTCGATATCATAAGACCCTCGGAATTATCAGAATAGGCTTGAGGGATCCAGGAACGCTTCCCGCCCACACATACAGCACCCATAGACACACACACACCCTTCTCGAACGGTTTATTCCCCACAGCCATAAAGCGCCCAGGACCAGGTCAAGACCACACTTCGTCCGATCCATGAACGCTTAAGAGAGTTTCGATAATGCCCAGGCAACTCATTTTATCACAAACCAGCATTTCACCCACGAACAGCCGTACCAAAGTTCGAGACTTCCCAAACTCTAAATCCGCACATCCAGCAATTTTAAACGAAATGCTCAATATTCTACACACCACATCCTCCCCTTCTTTTCCCCAACAAAAAGTGCTAACCTTGTTTCGTTTCGTACTTCGCCGACGTTCCTCCAGGATCATCAAAGTTTTGTTCAGATGTTTCATCACACTCACTTGTCCCCGCAGAATATCGCCTTCCATGGATCTTCCACGGCAAGGATACGGCGCCTTCGTAATATCAGTCACATCGTGGTGTTCATGCAGGAAGCGCGGAGGCGGCAGGCGGCGAGTTGCCTAGGGGCTTTTGGACGGAGCTTTTACTGATATCATGACATATAAGTGGGGTCTGATATAGGCTGTATCAACTTCCAGGGTAGTTCGCCGAGAAAAACGATAGCGCTCAACGTTTTGGAGGCAAATCACCGTTTGAACTTCGGGAGGCTGGGGGCGAGTAGTCACTCTCGAAAAAGGGAACGCTAATTTTGGATGTTTGGTTAGAGTACGGAGGTAGCAGTAGGACGCAACTAGAGCTTCTTAAGGGGTATGTCCGGTAGGGGATAGGACAACGATCCGATGGAGACATGTTGAATTGAAGATTGAAATTAGATTGCTTGATGGAAGATGAAGATGGTCTGTTCACCTCGTACTCGCGATGCCTTCTGTTTTTCTATGTCGGTATCCGGCTCCTCCTTTCGTCGGCACTGCGGCGAAGCCTGCGTATACTTCGTGTTGTTATAGGGGCCTTGCGGCGCAGGCCACTTAGGAGGAGCATTATGGTTCAGTGCTGAGCGGGGCGGACGAATCCGCTCGATAGTATCTCTACCAGACTTGAGAGCACTTCTTAGAGTTTATAGTAGAATCTTTGTTATTTTATGGTGGTTTATGACAGATAGCGTTGAATATAGACTACAGACTCAAGTTAGACCGCAGTGCTTATGAGCTAGATTGCTTTATCGCGCGAGCTTGCATGTGAGCCCTTTATCTGCTGACCGATCTCTTGCTGCAACGTGCGACCGTAGGATCGAGGATCATGGCGCGATTTGATGCCTGGATCAACTTTTATGAGGACAAGTATTTCACCGTCGCCCACGCGAGGACAGTTCTCTGACAGGGACGATTCGAACCTCTCACCGATCCTCACACGACTACGATCTTGACCTAGAGTCTGGTAGAAAATTTTGAGTCTTCTAATTTGGCTTCACAGTCATCCTGACTAACTTTACTCTACTTATCACCGAACTATACTGACTCTAGGGTATGAAAGAGAGAGCTGTCGTGGCATCGTGAACATTCTTAGGGATGTCGGTGCAAAGTATAATGGTGATACTCTCCTGAAGCAAGAATCCAAGATACATTGTTATTGTGAGTCGTCTTTCGCCTTCACTTTGACGAAGGACATCTAACGGTCTCAACGAAATGCTGAGGATAGCGACGTCTTCTGCGTAATAATAGCTAATACCTGATGTGTGGTCTGAAGCCAAGTAATGAATCTATATACTATAGAACACTCCGTCGACAAACCCATCGACTACTTCCTATTTCCATCCATCTCAACAATCCTCAACCGCGGCCGTGATGCATGTATGGAGAACCGAGAGGTATAGATGGGCAATGGGACTGGTAGGCACAACATAACGATGGAGACGGAGTGGCATCTTCACTGAAGGCCGAACTCCCAAGTTAGCAAGGAAACTTCACGATGGAGAGGCAGGATGGTGAAGAAGTCGACTCACAACTTGGCACCCCTAACCCTCTATGGGAGCCCTTTGCCGGCAGAGATCCCGGAATCCAAGTCAAGAGAAGGATGAACGATTCCAGTACATGACGTAGGTGGAGGACAGAAGACGAAGAAGACAACAAATGATGACGGCAGTGAGGATGAACGACCGCAGACGGCAAAGCGATAAGACAATGCCTGAATAGGGTCAGAGGAGGATAATTGGAGATGAGAGAGGTGACACCAGCCAGATCGAAAGCATAGACATCCAGTCTATCGAGGCGCCCCTATTCCCAGAGACCCGTGCGTGGCATCATCATCGTTCGACCATTTTCCATTCATCGCATTGATGTCGACTCACTTCAATGGAATTCGTCAATCGAAGCGTCAGCACACACCACCTACTTTGAAGGGACATCCACATCGACCAGAAGTTTTCGCCTCGAAGTTCTTGAACACCACGCGATTGTTCGAGCACTGACTTGTCAATGCCATATAGCTGGCAATAGAAGAGATGATGGGATATATTTGACTCAATGTTGGGTCGCATATGACATATAGGTGGAGAACAGGAAGATGAAATAATGCCTAACTGGTTGTCGAGCTTGGGATTATCTGTGGAGGTCACCCGTTGATATCAAGTAAGTATTGACTTAATGCTATGACCGTTCATAACGATAATTGATATAATTCTACAGGCACAGCTTGACACCTTTGAGCATGCGCCACCAAGAAACTGTTTCGGCCTTACTACAAACCTAGTCAACACGTATTACACTTGGGCCAACCGATATGGATCTCTACATATGATGGGAGCAATCTCCAGGAAACGGACATGTTACCGCAGAGAAGCCATTGTCAATTCTGGGGTCGGGTGGGTGATGATACCTGGTAGATGGAGCTCACGGAAAGAGGTTTCTCGTGCGAAATTCTGCCTGAGGGCTCAGGAATGAGGTACGGAGACAATAGCACCGGCTGGAGAGTTAGAAACATCCGTAAAGCATTGAAACACTTCCATGCGACTTGGGACCGAATACAAAAAGTCAGGTGGTGGTCACCAATGCCTTAGACAGGCCTCACTGGGATGCGGTGGTCGTTCTCTTCGATATTATGCTTGTGTCGGAGGCCCTGCGGACTCATTATAGGTGTAGGATCGAGATATTGAGAAAGAGAAGATGTTATTCAAGCAACAAAAGTCTCTACTTTGGAGATATGAAAGAAGTGGCAATAGTTCAAGCATTCAAGACATGCATGATGATAAAAGAGAAGATTGTCATGCATAAAAAATTACGGAGATGTATGAACCTGCCTTTAGTAGCTTTAATCTGGGGGGAAAGCGCATGGTTAGGGCGGGCAATAGTATCACTGAGCAAAAGTTGCTCCAGCAAAATGAGGTGGACTCTCTGCATTTCAGTATATTCAGAAGGCAGCCAGCAGCTATTTACCGTATACGTTGACAAATGTAAGATGCAGGGCTGGGAAGTATTGATATTAAGCGAGGCCTCCAACCTGAAGCTGGTGTTTGATCGACAGCCTGATCGGCGTATGGGAATGTGACAAGGGTATACCTGAAAAGCTTGGCGACATCAGCCTCAATATGTACATAGACAAGGGCCGGGGGAGTGAGGCCTCGGTTGGCTCCTACTTGGAGAATTTTCGTGACGCCCGAGGACAACGTCGTCAAGAACGTGGTGTGCTATCTGCTACGCTAATTGCTAAGTATGAGAAAGGAGAGGTTTCTGATGCGAATGATTTTTACGCATGGACAGGAGACGGAGGGTCGTGACTTCGTACTTTTTATTATCGCATAGCTCAAGAGAGGCTGTGGAAGACCTCCTAGTAACGTGAGAGTGAGTCGAAAATTTCAGTGAGTACTCTTTTCGAGAAAACCTAGTAACTATCGTGGGAAAGGCGCAACTATTCCATTTAAGGTGATCGAGCAGACTCCTTCCGCAGCTTTCGAGGTCTAATATTAAATCTTGCCGACGTCGATATCGTACCTTCGCTTCTCAAATTTCCACCATAAAGCCCACCCAAACAGGGTAATAAGAGTAAGAGGCACGCTAACTGCCCAGTACATCCAAAACCGAGAGGAGACAACGCCGCCTGAAGCTGAACTGGGATTGGAAGCGTCATGTTGCCAGTCAAACATGCTCATTGAGAAGAGAGTCTAATTGAAAATTATTAGTGATGATGATAGCGAAATTGATTACTTGATGAAGGAAGGTAACCTACAGCTACGAACGTCCCCGGAAGGAAGAGAGTGGTGATGAAAGCTAGGATCTTCATGGAGGTACTATCTTGACCGGCAGTGGCAGCCAGCCGAGCACTCAGGCGATTGTCCGTTTGAGCCACGAAGCTGTATAGCTGTGTTTTGTTAATTGGCTTTGAGCACCCACAGACCATCGGAAGTTGGTTCAACTTACTACGTTCAGTTGGAGATTTATTCTGGATTCAAGGTTTTGGATGAGGTCCTCTACGGAATTGGCAACGTGGATGTTATATTCTAGCAGCTCTGATGGTTGATTTGACCATGGATTCTGACTCCGTGTCGTTTCGATGAATTTCGTGCGGACAGATAATAAAAATTTGGACACTGCGAGGTTCCACTCCGGAGAACGTTTACAGAACAGGACTTTAGTCATTTGACCATGAATCTGTATAGTGAGGTCGGTGGTTTGTGATCTCTCCACTAATTGACCTTTGGTTAGCCTCTCCGCCGCCAGCATAGCTGCTTCGTATGCACTGTCGGGTAGACTGGACTTCATTTTTCGGCGGCCTTCTCTTACAACACCAATCTTGTCTTCGACTTCCATCACATTTTCAGTCAACACTTCCCCACAGAATCCACGCAGTCGCTCAAGATGGTCGCTCATCAACGCGCACGGTAGTAAAAAGGGATCGGTCCATAAATCCGCGGAGTGAAGAAGAGTCTGCAAGATTCCTGTCACGGGGCCGCGGGAATCTAAAAATCGGCTTTTGTCTATCGCAGTTCTGTAGCCGTCTAGGGTAACCCTCTCTCCGATAAGAATAGCTTGAGTCCAACGAGTTGAAATATCGTACGTAAAAGAAAGCATATAATTGGCGATCTCATACTTCTGGGGCGCTTTGATGAGAATAGCTAGAGATTATTATTAATATGTCAATGTCACTCGGACAGGTGGTTACTGACACAACATACGAGGCTCTCGGGGGTCGGATCCGTTGTACTCGATATGACGCGAGTACGTACCACCACGAACGTCGAGCATTGGAAGTGTAGCAGGGTGGAGATGGAAACTCGACTCAACCGCAAGATAACTTTTTTCAGACATGCCAACTGACAGGTCTGGAAATGCACTGGATCCGCAAAATAGAATTCTTGTACCTCCTTCCAAAGTACCAGCTGAAGTGGGTTCTACGGGGGCAGCAAAGTCGCCTTCTTGTCGAAGCCATTCCTCAATCTGGGTAGCATTTATAGCTCCATGACGGAAATTATCCGAGGATGCTGTATCAACCTTCCAATTAAATATTAGTGGCACGATAGAATACGATTTCAGGCAAACTGACCTTGCTGTACTTCCAAGTCTCAATATAGCGCACTTCTTGGGGTCGCCATGTCACAGCCTTCAGAGATTCCTCTCGAGCAACTTGAAACATGCTCAATACCATTCATTTCATTCCGGTATTGCTGGTCGTCTTAAAACTTGATATCATGTTATAGACGTGCCAACTGCGAGCGTAAGCTGAGAAGTTGTCGGGCGTATGACAACGCTAAGCGAAAAGACGTTAGACCAAGATTCAGAAGCGAGTGAACTTCAGCCTTCTCACTCCAAGGTTTTATCAGTCTCTCGAGCGGCAGCGCGTCCCAACGCTATCTAGCCAACATCTCATTTGAATGAAAAGACATGCCCGATTATTCGTTATGCCTTTGAACTTCCGTATGCGAGTTCACAGTGCTTCCCGAGACACCTGGCAAAAGCGGTGACGGTGCAGCTGAAGAAAATGTCGAATGAACACGGGGATGCCATCCAAAGAGCTCTTATGCTTTTGGCACTCACGTGTTATGTGTTACAGAACTCCCAGAGGTTACCGGCACCGAGAATGCTGGCAAAGGGTCACATACTAATATAAACACTCGTGCCGCAATGAAGATCTGAAAAGGTAACTATCGAGTGGAGAAGGATGATCTTACTTCTATCAAAGAAACAGTTCCTGACCTTATTTCCTTTCTATCGAGGCGAGTACTCATTCTAATAAGTACACGGCTTGTGCGTGGCTCGACTGGGGGTGATCTTCGAAAGCTCTAACTGGAGGACATCCGAGACAGCGACGATTGAAATGCTCGCCGCGTGAGATAACCCTCTTCTTCAACACAACTTTGTTACAAGCTAGGCGGAAATATAGTTCGAGTTCATTGTACACAAGAATAGCAAGGATGTTTTCAATATCGGGCCCCCACTGCTTATGAATCTCCTGCGGCTGTACTATGCCAATTCTCATGGCATAAGAAGCAATCCACCGAAAGCGACCAGAGAGTGAGATGTTTTTCTCTGATGAAGCAACAGTAATCGCCGCCGGGATCTTCCTTGATTTGTTAGGTGAAGCAAACGAGGCCGGCTTGGCTTAAGGGGAGTCAAGATAGTGGGAATTGTAGCACTATGTAATTAAGTCCTCTTCTTCTAACCATAATCAAGGCAAGAATTCGTTGTTCTTTCGGTGCTATACCCGCGCGGCCATTGTTCTTTATCTTCAGTCCACATTACTCATTGAAACTCGGTAAAGGTCAACAAAACCAGTAGAAGTCTTGAGGCAAACCCGGAAAGCGTCACCGAAGAATGCTCTCACTCGGAGGACTCGTTGAGTGCTATGAGGCCTTCTAAAATCGGGAAGGGAATCTGACAACTGGTCTGGCAATAGCTATGTTGAGCTAAATAATCAGGTAAGCACAAGTCATAAATTCAAGAGACGATCCAGAGGGGACGGCCGTAAGGAAAGCGAAACATACATCGCTTCTCCCATTCTATCGATCTTTCGAGCCATGGCACGCTTTCATGTGATCCAAGGCAAGCCTTCTTTGAATGAAATAGTGAGATCACGATTGATTGAAGTAGCTAGCAAAGGACATGGATGAGAATGGTGGGGCAGATTCGGAGGAGACTGTAGTTGATAAGTACGTGTTCGATTTCGACAAGGCTAATCATTGAGAAGAATGATAATCGATATGATGATATTTGGCTCTGCTAGCCTAGCCGTTCTAGCTCTTTAAAGCGAAGCAGTGGCTAACGCGGTTGTTTCGGGTTGGTTTTAAGGGAAGTTACGTTACGGTCATCTACAGAGAGATATTAGGCTTGGTAGACAGAAATTGGCAGAAGCGAGCTCCGAGAGCCACCGAATGTGGATTTGATTGAGGTAAGTTAAGTGCTGGTCGACCAGATCTTTATAATTCTCAGCACTTGGTTCTCTCGCCTTGAGATGCAAATAAGTTCCTCCGCCTTCGTGTTCTTTGAGAATACTTGACAAGTCTTTGGGCGAGTCGGCCCTCCCTCTCACTTGAAGAATGGATTCGTGCATGGTCCTTCCGAAAGAGTACGTAAGAAATGGCTCTTCATTGGCATTCCTGAGTTCCCATACAGCAGTTAGAACCTCCTTACCTTTCTGAAATCGTAGTGACGGAACAGATCATTGTCGTTCTCGGTTCTCAGAATGTGATTCATTCTCGCGGCTGGGAATTTTCTGGAACGGCGAGCCTCTTCGGCATTGTCTAGGCTTATCGGTGCGAACCAATCAAGAGCCCAGTGTTATATGTTACAAGGAGATACGAGAAATTGTGTGGGTTGATGGTGACTGAAGGTTGAAGGCGGGAATTGAATATCTAAATCGCGCTTGAAGTAAGCTTGATTAGGCTTAGCTCCTCGTGATCTCGCGACATCTAACCGATCTTTTACCGAATAGCATCTTCAAGCTTCGCGTTTCAATCTCCTTGAACATCCTCACACAATTACGCCCTCCCGATTCGCCTCTAGCTATCAATTTCTGCTATGGTGCAAACCCGAACGACGAGGTCTGGTCGACAAAACCAAACCCAATCACAATCCCCAGCGTCAGCGCCAACGACCGGAAAGCTGAAGCCGGAGACGAAAGCGAAGACGAAGACGAAGGCTGGAGTACAAGCCCCACCCAAAGCTAGCAAAAAATTAGTTGAAGCTCCAGTCTCAAAGTCAAGTGCCGTCGACCTTGAAACTCAAAAGGCTGAATCAGGGAAAGGACAAGCTCGAAAACGCAAGGGAGATACTGTGGAGCTCGAAAATGAGGGGTAGGTCATACAGGATTCGTATCTTCTTCAAGTTTTTAGGATCGACCTAAGTTTAGAGTATATTAAATGTGCGCTAATGCTTGATCGATGACATAGCCGCTCGCCGACCACGAAACGCAGCAAACCGAATGGTCCCACTCAGTCTACAACAAATCCACAACAAGAAGTTTTCTGGCTTCTGAAAGCGGAACCCGAGTCGCGCATAGAGAATGGAGTTGACGTAAAGTTCTCCATCGATGATCTCGCTGCCTGCGTCTCGCCAGAGCCGTGGAGTGGTGTTCGGAACTATCAAGCGAGGAACAACATGATGGCTATGAAGAAGGGCGATCTGGCTTTCTTCTATCACTCAAATGCGAAGCCGAGTGGCATTGTGGGAATAATGAAGGTCGTAGTGGAAGCTACCGTTGACGGTACGAGATAATCCTGTTTGGATGGCGAATTGGACGGATCGCTGACATTTGTGGCAATAATAGAAACTGCCTTCGATCCAAAGGATCCCTATTACGACCCCAAATCGAATCGCGATAAACCGAAGTGGTATAACGTGCACGTTGAATTTGTCCAGAAGTTCCCCAATATCATTGATCTACAAACCCTTAAAAGTATTGCGAGTCAAGGCGGCCCGCTCGAAAAGATGCAACTTGTCACAAGCAGCCGGTTAAGTGTGTCAAAAGTCGCGAAGGGAGAGTGGGACTTCATTATGGGGATGGTAGGGAGTGGAGCAAGAACGCAAAAGACATAGGTGTAGATATTGATTGGCCTCTTACAAACGACAAGGCTGAACAACTCTACATCGTTGGATCAACTTGCGCCACCCCATCCGGAGCATTGCTATATCCGTAGCAGAACTTTGGCCCTCAAATATACCCGATTTCCCTGTGCATCTTGTCGCAAGGGGGGTGAGGACCTAATGCCGTAAACCCTTAAGGTCTCCGGGGCCAATACCCGCCACATATTGTATCCCTCGCATCCATTTAATCTGTCTGATTGCAAGGGCACTACTGCGATAGACGGATGGAACTATCGCTTCCTTGCCCTTCAACTGTCTCAAATATTCCCCAAAGCGAGTTTCCTACTTGTATATGACGAGCAGTTCATTTTACCTCAGGCCATCCTATGGAGTACTTGCCAATACTGAACTAAGGGTGAGGCTTCTCAGCCTTACTCGTCAACAGCTAGAGAACTTACCGACAGTAGCAGATATCCAAGGTCAGAAACTGAGCTGCCGTAGTGAAGCTAGAAGATTAACCTAGACTTTAGCATTATCGAGCTTTCGCAAATTTCTTCTGCGCATAGTTCTACTTCTTTCGTGGATCTCGACAATTACGAAGAAGCTCTCGCGCATACGGGATCAATGCAGTGCAAGAAGGAGCATCGACGGAGCACGATACAAATGAGCGTACTATTCACGTGATAGTTGCCAATGCTATCAAAGTCGTTGCTATATTTTCAACGTTGAAAATGAACCCAACTTCTTTCATTGATTACTTGTGCTAGCACTATGCTTTTCACATGGTTTCTCTGAGCTCTTCATACCGAAAACTTTAGAGGCCACCCTCACAGCAGTTCTACCACTTCCAAACGGAGACGGTATCGGTATGCCCAACAACATGGTAGTCGCGAAAGGAAAGATGACTTGCAGTGCACCGAATAGAAACCTACAGCTACCGCTAATTTTCCGCACTGATGTCTTCCCCGACGTCGATAGCTCAACTGACCGCGAGAGCTCAGCTATTTTATTTTCTAGTTTTTCGCGCTCGTCCACTCTGATTTTGGCTTCGTTAGCCCTTACTAGAGCTACCGCTTGATCGAAATTGAGTTCGCCCACCTTCGCTTGCTTTTCAATCTCCAATTCCATGGCGCGAAGCCGAGCCTCGTAGTCATTTTCCATCCTTCTTTTCTCTGCTCTTCGATCATAACGCAGCTGCTCCTGCTGCCGCTGCACCTTGTTAATTTCCCTATCCAATCTTTCCTGTTGTTTCTCAAGGATGTCCTTCATTTCCTTGTCATGGTCCTTGATGGCATCTTCTAGCTCCTGCTGCACCTTCTCGAGTTCTTCTTTGTGCTTCTTTGCCAGGCGCATAAGTTCTTCATTCACTACTTGACCAGCTGCGGTGTCGATTAAAGATTTGTCTTCCTCGACCAGTTCACGTTGAATTCGCAAGATAACGGGAGACTGTTTGATGAGAATAGAGATAAGCTCTAATGCTGATCCTCGATCCTGTAAGCGTCCCATGGTGGACCCCCGGGCGAGCATCTCTCCCCAAAATTCAGGCGTAGTGCGGAGTTCGTCCTCGCGTCTCGCGGCAACCTGGCTGTTGACCTCTGACCAGAATGTGGTTGCCAAAATGACGTTCTTCAATGGTTCTGGTCCACAGAGTTGACGGAACATCTTCAGATTCCGCAGAGCTGACCCCTCCATACGGACGTTGACGATGCTGTGGAGATATATTATCCCATGGAGCTTTGTGTTGCCTTCATATGTCTCCTTTAGCCAGGTTGCGATGCTCTGAAGCACATCAGTTTCTGATTTATGGGTATCATTGAATCCGGGAGTATCGATCAAGTTAACGTTGTATCCATTGAAGTGAAATGTATAGCCTCGGACGTCAGATGTGCCTGTACCAAACTGCCGTGTCAATATCTATTGCTGAGTGATGGTTCGTTGAAACACTCACACGACTGGAGATCGTGGCCAATTTCAATGTCCTGGTTCCCACTCGCCGATTGGATGAACGAGCTCTTACCAGCACCAGTCACTCCCATTACCGCGATGAACGCCCATGGAGCTCCAGGCACAGGGTCGTAACTAAATGTCTCCTCTGGAATTGAAGCCATTATGTCGCTTTCAATGGTGAGATTCTATGGCATATTAGTAGATTGTAGCAGAAGAGAACTTGAAGGTGCAAGGCTTGGTAGGTGGGGTATGCATTTCACTTGGAAGAGTGCCGTGCTTCAGCCCCAATCGGCCACCGCACAAGGCCGACTTCGAAACAGCCCTAGGTTGACAGATGTAGTAATTTGTTCCATTCTGCATTGCTTCAATCGAGCACCGACTATCATTGCTTCTGCTACTTCACTGAATTAGCATACTTGGAGCTAAAGCGAAAAGAACCAGGCGAGTAGCCTTTATGTATTTGTCTATATTGATAAATTACGACTGTATAGTGTCCAATTCTCCCATCCAACAAATAGCTTTCTTAAGCACACTGCTGACAGAATAGTCCGTTCCGTCATCGTTTCCCCAACTAATGACCGCAGGATGTGTAATTGCAACAATAGGCTTCCCATCTAGTCGGGTAGGATCATCATTTAAATGCTTATTGTGAAGTTGATGAGCCTCGAGCCAGGGGTGGTCCTTCGAAAATAAAACCGGTAGCCCGCTCAGCTCTTTGTACTCCAAATTCTTTTTCTGTACCCAAAGTGAATATGCAATCTGAGCTGCTTTGATTGCGCACTTTTCCAATTCCTTCTCCATTGACGTTGTGTTGCTATCTTTGAGGAGAATTCTGATTGCGGACTCAAGATAACGTTTGCAGAGTTGGCGAGCGGCCTTCTCCCGGGCAATATCGGTAGCTTCCCTCGTCCGGGATATCCTCCCGAGTTTGTTCTCATCTTCAACGGTGTGCGATGGTGGGCTCAAGAGTCGCAGTGTTTGAGCTCTCCAGGAGATGGCTTCTCTTGTATTGTCTGATCCGAACTTAGCAAACAAGTTACAAGCGGAACGAATGACCGGAAGGACACTTACTATATTTGAATTCCCGGTAAAGCTTTTCCATTATATCGTTAGCGACTTCCACCGTCTGAATGCTTGATGTGTTTTCAGCAAATCTGTCCCCAAATGAGAAGAATGGATTACCGAACACGTCGGCATAGAGTCTCTGCATCACGTACGCCTGCAGGAGCAACCATGGACGTGCCACAAATACATCTGCCGGTGAGCTTTGGAGCTCTATTGCTCCCACATCGGCTAGAATCATCATGAGTTCTTTTCGCTTGGTATCTCTTGCGTCGGTTCTTTTGAATGACGATACAGCATACATCTTTGACCAATGCTTGACATCGAACTCGAGAGACTTCAGTTTACGGGCGATCTCGTCATTAGAAGCTGGCATCCAATCGCCGGATTCGAAATTTCGAAAGGCACTCTCCTGCACTCGGCGGAACGTCTCCTGTTGCTTCTCACGTTCGTCGAACACGTTCGACATCTGACTTTGAATGGATTCGCACTCCGCTTTCCATCTTTGGATTTCATCTCGGGACTGAGATAGTTGACTTCGAAGCTCATTGCTTACTGCTTCTGCCGCTTCGAGACGCCGTCCCATCTCTCCTGCATCCTTGCCATTTTGCACTCGAATAGCGCGGAAGAACCAGGCTTTTTGTTCTTCGGTCATAGATCTCGATGACATTGAGTGATCTGACGTTGCCAAAGATTGCTCTTCCTGCGCTTGGGAGCCTTGATCTTGAACATTATGCCGCTGTGTCGCATTCTCGGATCTTGAAGTTGCGCTTTTTGAGGGTCCGCTGGGCACGGCAAACCGCGTCTTCACCCCTCTCACTTGGTTTGTGTATGATTCAAAGGACTTTAAGATATTTTCGCGATCGTATTGCATAGCTTCTCTTTCTGCACTCCACGTTAATACATCCGCTCGCATCTTGACTTCCTAAGTAATATCTTAGTACGCGTGCCTGTCGGATAAGGTCATATACTCCGTTCCCCATGGGTGGACATCGGGAAAAAAAAGTGAACTTCACCATACATTCCCTTCATGAGTTGACCCATGGGCGGCCATATTTGCTTCCTTGTCTACTCTCCGATATCAGAGTTTAGGTTTGTTTCGTAGAGCCAAACGCAACGTTGCTATTGTCTACGAGTTGTTACGTGCTGGTTGCTCTCTTTCGTCGCCGCGTCTGATGGTTGGCATGCCGCGTCTACCTTGTGCTATGTGAGTGCAGCTATTCAAAGATATAAGGAATAGTTGGCTGGCAAGTCGAAATTCTCGAAACGCTTTGCAGGGTAGGGTAGGGTAGGGTGGGGTCCAAGAGCTTTGCCTGACGCCGAATGGCGTACAGGTCCACGTTGCGATGAGGGCGCATAGAATCAGCCGAGGCCAAGTATCCTTCACCGGTCTTCATGCATTGGCTCGGATCCCTTATCGAACCAATGGCCTTTTTTCGTTGTGGTTGCTGCAAGGCTGAAATTGTGATTTGGCAAGCCTGCATGCATGAAGCTACATGAAAGGCAGCGAAAGCCGAGTTATCCAGTCAAAATTCGCCATCCGTCTTTAGCTGAAGGACGACAGGGTGTGGGCAGCTGGGTGGCACAACTCGAGGCATTTTCTCTGATGGTTTTTGTCGGAGGTGTAGCCCGCTCTAGTCAGCCATCATCAGTCTTTCGAACACTTCTAGGCACGTACTCGAATGATTTTATCCTACTCTCGAGTCCCTAAGTCTACGCCTTCGACATCTGAAATTAGTTCCAGCGTAGGCGGCATGAGTAAGAAGACTGCGCTGAAACGCGACAGTGTAATGGACACTTCGCATCTAATATCGCAACTGGCAACATTATCGGTCACCCCTAATAGCCATCGCATCATTGTTGGGGTCGATTATGGAACGACATATACAGGTAAGCAGTTCTAGTGTTTCCAGTTTAGATCGGCAAGGAGCATTTAATTGACGGCTATACTAGGGATCAGTTATGTGGACTCCTCAAAGAAAAACATCAATGATATCCAGATCATTCGAACGTACCCTGGACCAGGAAAGGAAGGAGATGCCGTCTGGAAGACTCCTTCCCGTATTGCATACAGCCATGAAAACAAGGATGCCAAGTCCAATCAGTTTGGATATCAAGTCATGCCGAAGATGGTCAGCTATTCTTGGACAAAGCTCCTCCTTGACGGAAAGGCACCACGCACTGAACACGATGACCCTCTTTTGACTATGTCCGAAGGAGCTGGCCTCCTGAGACTCCCTAAGGATAAAAGCGCAACTCAAGTTGCTGGCGATTATCTGCGAGAAGTGTACAAATGGACAATGCAGCAGCTTGAAAAGCGCATCTCTCCGGAAGTTCTACTCGCAACTCCAATGGAGTTTTGGTTTACTGTACCTGCAATCTGGTCAGACAAGGCCAAAGCTGCAACAGAGGCTGGGGGGGGGGGGGGGGGGGGGGGGGGG
>AJFK01000916.1:0-74374 GCA_000467715.1 Hysterium pulicare CBS 123377
CGCAAAGGTGATCAAATGTTCATGATACCGGAGCCTGAAGCTGCCGGAGTAGCTACGCTACGGAGCCTTACTGATGATGGTTCCTCGACGCACGTCAAACCAGGAGACGGCATTCTTATCTGCGACTGTGGTGGAGGCACAGTTGACATCACAACCTATAAAGTCATTAGCACTACGCCGACTCTCAAATTCGAAGAACTTGTTGAAGGTGCAGGGGGTAAATGCGGGTCGACTTATATTGATCGGCAATTTCATCAATGGATGTCCGGGAAATTCGGCGCTCATTTTGATGACTTGAAATTCGAAAAGAAAGGGCCAGGAAGCCGTTTCATGAAAGACTTTGAAGGGCACAAGAGGGACTTTGGCTCCAGTGTCGATCTTGACCAAATTTATGAGATAGATCTAGTGATACCCGGAGCGGAAGACTCCTCACATTATGATGAAGACGAGTCGGTAGTGAAGATATCAGGGTAGTGTTACCAACCCCTTGCTCATTGCGGCTCTGACCAAGCTCCAGTCATGATATGCTTGAATTCTTCGCACCCGTCATTACAAAAATCATGGCCTTACTTGATCAGCAAATGAAATTGGCCAACGAGGCTGAGGGTAGTTGTGTTATAAACGTACGAGATTCCTTCGATTTGGCAAAGAAATTGCTGATCTTCTTTCAGCGTGTCATACTTGTCGGAGGGTTTGGCGATTCCCCTTATCTTAATACTGCAATCCGCGCTTGGTGCAATCGTCAAGGAAATGAAGTGCGACTGTTATGCCCTGAACATCCGTAAGCTAGCGGACTTCTCCCGTTCAGACTTTCTGGCTTATAATTGAACATAGACAAGCTGCAATAGTCCGAGGTGCTGCGTTAAGAGGTCTGGAGAACATTGCTCCCATCAGGAAGCGATGCCGGCGCCACTACGGTATTTCCATGCATCTACCTTTTCGTGATGGCGTAGATCCCCCACACGAATTAACGTACGATCTTTTCTATGGGTCGAAACTGTGTCAAAATAGGATGAAATGGCAGATTGAGAAGGTAGGTCGGTCCAATGCGGGGCATAATGATAGAACTAATAACAAAGTTGTGTAGGGACAAGTAATTGACGAGAGTACCAAGATTGTAACCGATCTTCTGAGAATCTACACATCCGGTGAATCGTTGACTTGGTTCATGAATCTTTATTCCTGCGCCTTCGAGAACCCACCGGAAAGGACGACAGAGCCGGGAGTGGAATTAGTGGGCACTGTTTCATTCGGCATGAAAAAGTCTTTCGTTCGTGAATCCCCCTGTAAAACCAAGAAGGGAAAAAAGATTTACAGTGTGGCATATGCTTGTGAAGTCCTATTGGGTGCTAGAGAAGGCACATTGCAATTCAAGGCGGTTTGCGCTGGTAAGGAGATAGGAAGTGCATCCATCGATTATGCTGAAGCTTGAGTCTTATGAATAACGTTCGGCCTTCGATGGAAGCCTCCCCGATGCGTCGGAATAATCAAGTTACTACGGAGCCTTTCCGTAAGGGTCCTTTTTCATGGCCACGTGGCCTTCTTCACTATTCACTCTCTCCAACCAAGCCTTCACATTTGGGCCAACACTAAATCCAATTTGCTCCGCCGATTGCGTGTACGCGTAAAGAGCGATATCCGCAATGGTGAATGTTTCTTCGACGAAGAACGTCTTCTCTTCAAGGTGCTTCTCCATGACATCAATGGCATCCTGCCCCCGGTTCTTCAACCGCTGGCGCTCACTCTCGCTTCGATCTCCCCATCCAAACCAGTACGTACAGGCTTTCCAGACAGCGATGTAGGGCTCATGGCTGTACTGCTCAAAGAACATCCACTGGAGGACTCGCGTGCGGCCAAGTTTAGTCTCAGGAAGATACTTGGTGCCTTCCGCTAGGTAGAAGAGAATCGCATTGCTTTCGCATAGGATCGTGCCGTTCTCGTCGTCGAGCTGAAGAGCCGGGATGCGTCCGTTTGGGTTCTTGGCAAGAAACTCCGGCGTTCGCGTCTGTGATGGCGTCGTAAGAATGTCCAGTTCAGTCGTCTCATATGGCAATCCAAGATGAGCAAGCAGGAGATGGATTTTGTACACGTTGCCGGATGGCATGATGGAGTCGTAGAGATGCATCTTTGGCCGTCGGAGTGGAAAACGAGAAACTCCAAGAGGATGGTTCAAATGAATCACGGATGAAAAGTTGAGAATGCCATCTCACAGTAGTCTCAGGGTCTAAATAAATACCGAAAGGTGGATGTTTGTTGAAGAGTCAAAGGAAAGGGTTGGCGCGCCCTGTCGTGTACATCACGAAGTTGTTTGTAAGCGGCTTGTCTCGGCCCGATAAACACGTGAATTTGAGTGAATGCCTGCATCCATTCGTCGATATGAGAGTCACAGAGATAAAACTCGGTACATCTTCGATCTTGTGACCGTTGAGAGATCGAGAATAGCCACGCCAGAAGTTACTTCTGCTCTGATCACGTGCAATTACTAAGAAAAGCAACCATGAAACTTGAACCAGAACCCCGCAATCTCGACTTCAGCTCCAGCTCATCAAATCAACATCACTAACCTGAAGCAGCCTGCCAAGCACCTGGGCCTGATATATTGAAGACATTGACTTGGCCGTTGTATCCTAGCTCACAATGTCGTATCGACGGAAGAAATCGCTTCTCATCGGCATCAATTACGTAGGCTCTCAGCACCAACTAAACGGATGTCATCAAGATATCCTTAACATCGCAGAGTTCATCGGTTACCGTGGATATTCGGACGACCCTCGATCCCGGGTAGTTCTATGCGATTCCGAGGATGTCGACTATAACTCCCAGTACTATCCAAACGGTCACAATATCGTTGCCGCAATGGATTGGCTAGTCAGCGAGCCGAACTCTACCTGCTTCCTTCACTACTCTGGCCATGGCGGGCAGATCCGCGACGTGGATGGGAATAGGAGCACAGGCATGGATGACTCCATTGTACCCGTCGATTTTGAGCAGCGCGGCCAGATCAGCAGCACCCTACTCCACGAGCATCTGGTTACAAGGATGGCACCGGGGTGCACGCTATTCATCATCTTGGATTGCTGTCATTCTGGATCTGCAGTCGAATTACCTTACGTTTACCAATCCGACTCAGATGGCAACATCAACATCATGGACAATCTCAAACAAGGTGCGGTGCTCGTTGGCGAAGCCTCACACCTCATCCAAGGCGGCCTCGACTTCCGTAAGCTTGGCGAAGCCGAACAGCTCTTCGCGGGAGCAACGGACTTTTTCAAGGGGTTGAAGCATATGGGCCAGCAACAGGAGGAAGGCTTGGCTAGCGATGAGTTTGCCGGACAGTACGGAAGCGAACAGAAGGTAGTGACGATGTTCAGCGGATGCAAAGATAACCAAACGAGTGCCGATGCACATATCGGAAGAGCGAATGTCGGTGCCATGAGCTGGGCGTTTCTCGAAACGATGAAGAGGAATCCTAATCCTACTTATGTGGAAGTGAGTTGATCATTTTGCGTAGACTGAACGCGAAACTAACCTTACGTCAGACGCTACAAATGACGAGGCAGCTGCTGGATCAGAGTCATTATTCCCAAGTTCCACAGCTATCTTGCGGCGTGGAGATGGATCTGGATCGAACGGCGTTGATCCTTTGATTTCATTCGGTAGCGTAATCCTTCGAGGGTATGGCATTGAACACACAAGTAACATTATCCCATGAATAGAACTTAGACCTGCTGATACATAGCCAAATTTAATTGTCTTGAATACGACGAATAGCCCTCTAGTTGTGTTGTTTGTTGACTCCCTTTGTCTATGGCAATTGGCTTCCTCTAAGAGCGTTGCATTGCCTCACTTATTCAAATCCGCAGAAGCTCTACTTCGTGCGCCTCTGATTTTGGCGATACAGACTTGTCAAAGGGACTCCACGATGTGAGCTGGGAGGAGATGACCGTTCGAATAACACCGACTCTCTAGAGTAGCCAATACATAGTACATGCTAAGTGTACTTGTGAGCCATATATCCAGGCTCTCGTAAGTTTACCAGCGATTTTGAGGGATTACATACTAATTTGTCTAGCAACTATCATGTGAAACTATTCGTAAAGCCGAAAGCCGATAGAGAAGTCGCATGCTACTTCCTGCTGGGAAATTTTGTCATCCGCTAATATGAGAACTTCAGGGGAGGAGACTAGATATGTTTGGCTGGAAATGGGGACAGTTGAAGCTATGAAGCTGCAAACATAGGCTGACACATTGGGATCATCCTCAAGACGAACATAGGATCGTTGCAATTCACTCTCGGCTGAACCTCGGCAGCCCCTCCTCGGATATATAGCCCCCGCAACCTGTAGAAAATCAACCATTCAACGTACAATCCTTCCGGTTGACAACGACATCCGTCCTATGCCTGGCTTGTGGGTTCGATTTAGCGGTCTCCTGCTGTTATGGCCGAAAGCAAGGAAGACATGGATACACTTGGTCCCAAAAGAGGATGCATCGCGATGTGAATAGATAGCTGGTGCAGTGAAGCTGGTGAAGGCGGCTTGCTTAGATTCTGTTGATCTCGGCGCAGCCGTGCACGGTTCCTGGCACTCGGGCCACCATTCTCCTAAGAGGGCTGAATTGCAGCACTAGACTTGTCAGGGGTTAGCGGCGCGGCACCTACTCCAATAGGTTTGGTATCTTTGGGGCGAGATCAGCACCGAAATCAGCGTCCATGGGCAGGAGCTGCGACGTCTCATTCACCCATCTCCAATCATCCCTTCTCCCCACATCATGCTTGATGATTGCCACCCCTAGCCACCTTTCTACATGGCTTGTATGACCGTTGCACTTTCACCAGCCTCAGTTTCATGTTCGGCCTCTGCGAGATTTGCACGAAAGCAGCACCGCCTCATCTATAGAACAACCCTGGCTCCAGTGTGACAAAATGGGGTAGGAGGTCCTTTCACGTTGTTGAACTTCATTCATAAATGGCATTGTTTCGTGCTAATTGATATCGATGCACAGATCTTCGAAGAAATCTTGTTATTTCAGATGGTTTATCGTGGAAAACCCTCAACAGGCTGCCAGAGATGCAAGCAGCGGAAGATCAAAGTAAGTCTTACCTTCTGCGTGAATTTGATCATGTGGCTTTTATATCACGCCTTGTCGGGATTGGACCTTTATGCGGCTCTTGAAAGTTCAACCTGTTTAAGTCACCAACGCGAGGCTACGAGATGCACCCCTGGGCAGCATAATACGATATTCTAACATTGCCAGTGCGATGAACGTCCCGGTGGATGCGCTAATTGCGCTGACAAAGGCCATGAATGTCCAGGCTACGAAAACAGAGTGGATATGATGTTCCGCGATGAATCTGCCTTTGTTGAAGAGAAGGCAATCAAATCGAAAGCAAAAGCAATTGCACGAAGAGATGCACGCTACTCCAAATCCAAGTCACGATCACAGTCCTCCACACCCAGTGTGGATGCGTCCCTTGGACCGACTGTGGACGAAAGAGGAATGGGATTTTTCATTACGAACTACGCATGCGGGATCGATGGACCAACAGGTCTGGGCCATGACCACAATTCCAACCTGGCCACGTACAATTTTGATCCGAATATATCCATCAGCATGTCAGCCCTGGGGCTTGCAGGAATAGCAACCATTTCCAAGGACTCGGGTCTTATGACGCATGCGAAGCAGCGCTACCTCAGAGCCATCCAGTTGACGAACGCTGCTCTTAGCTCCCCCGCCGATGTAAAGAATGACAGCACGCTACTTTCGACAATGCTGCTAGCTATTTTCGAGACTCTAACCGGCTCAAGCCAAAACAATTCCTTTGCAGCTTGGAGCAAGCATGTGGATGGCTCCGCTATGCTGCTTAAAATCAGAGGACGAGAGCAATTTGCGACTTTCTCCGGTAGACGCATGTATATCCAAGTCGCTTCCAATTACATGATGAATTGCATATCCAACACCCTCCCGGTACCGGACTTTATCATTGAGCTAAATAAAGAGTTCGCTAAACACATCGTCCCGGAAGATCCAACTTGGCGGTTTTTCGCACTATTCGTCCAATACACTGATTTTAGGACCGACATCAAGCGCGGTACTATCTCAAGACTCGAGGAAATACTAGAAAAGGCGTTAGAGTACGATGAAGTGGCTAAAGCTATCTTCGCCGAACGAACATCAGACTGGGATTACGACATCGTTCAAATCGAGCCCGGCACTAATGGTGTTTTCTCCGACAACTATCATGTCTACCCTAACTACCTTTCCGCCTTGATCTGGAATTACATGCGGACTATACGGATCTACTTCAATGACATCATCCGAAACACTCTTCTCATCGGCTTTGGCTCCAGCCCACCCACATTCGTTGGTCCAAGATACATGAGCATATTCGAGAAATCGACGCAGACTCTCTATCAAATGCAATCCGACATACTGGCTAGCGTGCCGCAATATCTTCATTACACACCACCCACAATTCCGGTACCTGGCACTCTCACAAACTCACCCCAGCAAATCCCCGACACCTCATCAACCCCAGCTCCCTCACCCCCAAGATTCCTCTGGAACAATTTCCGCGACAACATGCTCTTCCCCTTCCGCACCGTCTCCCTATCCTCAACCCGTCTACCATTAATCCGTCTATCTGGCGGCTTCGCTCTATGTTGGACGGTATACATTGCCGGCGCTACTAGTATCGCGACGCCAGAAACCCAGGAATACGTGCTTCGAAGTTTGCGCGAGATGGGTGATGGAATGGGTATTAACCAGGCTAATGTACTGGCATTGGGGCTGGAGGGGAAGATTCAGTTAGATAAAGAGAGGACGGGGCTTTTGGAGATGGTTCCGAAGTATTTGCCTTTGCTGGGTGGTGGACGTGTATGATTGGGATGAAGAGAGAGGTGTATGGAGTCATGATGGTATTACCTTCTGGGAACCAGGTAGGGCTTCTTTTATTAGCGTGATACCACTAAGAGATTGCGTCAGGAACGCGATGTTTTATTTTTATTTTTTTCCTATTGTCAATTTTTTTAAAAGTCAAGAAAAACGAATGCAAACTTCCTAAGTCAGTGAAAGTGGATTTCGAAGTCACAATTGCTGTATCTCAGATCTTCCCACTTTCTTCTCCCATCCTTCAAACCTCAACTCTTCTCTCCAATCGATCTCCCCTCCGAACTATCTTGCGCTAGCTCCACCGGCACACCAACGTTAATCGTTGCCTTAACCCTCGGCCCAATATAAAAGTGTCTTCCAGAGATATACCACCAGGCGACTGCAAACAACGCGATACCGACTAAAATGACACAAGCATAATTCATCTACCCGCACGTCAGCAAAAGTGTTGAAAAGGGCGAATACACATGAACTCACATTCTCTGCCGTCACAGGTCTCACGGTCGGCAGGATGAAAATAATGCTAACAAACGTCGTCCATATCACCGCCCAAGCATTCACCCAAAAAGACGCCTTCCCCATATGAAAAGGCCCCGGCTCAAAGGTATTTGTGATCATCTTACAGATAATCGGTATGCAGTACGACCAATCCAGCGCAATGGCAGTTACATTAAAGATAGCAGAGATAGCGGTATAAGAGCCCAATCCAATAAGATTGATCGCAATAGACACGGAGGTAATCAGCCAAACGGAATAAACCGGCGTCGACGTTCTCTTCGAGATCTTATACCAGACGCGGGAGAGCGGGAGGAGCTCGTCGCGCGCTAGGGCCCAGAAGGTACGCGCGCCGGCTTGCATGCCTGTCATACCGGTGAAATTCAGAATGATGAATGCGAAGACGGTGAAGGTTACGCCGCCCTTTCGACCGATTACGTTGTAGAAGATCTGAGCGACGGGTTGATCTAGCGGGTTATCGAGAAGCTTGGCAATGTCGCCTGTGCAGTAGGTCAGCACGATTGTGAAGAGCCAGCCACCGAGATAGGTGAAAGCCAGTGCGATCGTTATGGACCACGGCGCCTTTAATTCCGGATTCTTTATCTCTTCTGCGATGTGTGCGGTGGCGTCATAATCGGTCATGGTCCAGGAAACGGAGAGGAAGCCGAATAGAAAAGACCAGCCGGGAGGCGACCATCCTGCGTCTGGGGTTACGTTTGTCCAGACGTAGGAGGAAGGGTGCTTGTTATCGCACATGACGAGAAGGGTGATGCAGCAGCTTACTAAGACGCCGATGTGGAAGATCACGTAGCCTCGTGTGATGCGCTCGAGGAATTTGGTGTTCATGCTGTTCAGGATGCCGTGGAAGAGGGTTATTCCAGCCATAACGCCTACGGTATGTTTATTAGTGGGGATGTAGGAGAAATTAGTGTTCATAGACACCGCTGCGAGGAGTAGTTGAGCACAACCGTATTCGGTAGACGCGAGGCCGGCGGTCTGGCCTAGGACATTGAACCAGCCGCATAACCAACTGATTTCAGCCATCCAGTTTTCTGGCGCTAGGTATTTGCATGTGAAATACAAACCACCGGAAGTAGGGTATGCGGACACGAGCTCGGATACTGAGAGAGTGATACACATGCATCCAGCGCCTGAGATCAGCCAGCACCAGACTGCGGATGCGGCGCCCCCGGCTTCGAGGGGGTAGATGAATGTAGTGGATACGCTGGCGAAGAGACCTGAAATGGAAACGGCGAATGATACACATGATAACCATGAGAACTCGCGTTTATATACCTGAGGCTGTTGAGCACAAGCAGTGAGTTATCCAGGGGGTTATGCGTACCTGGACGTAACCCATTTCCGCAAGTCTCCGGTCTGCATCGCTCAAATCTGCACCTTCCACCATGGCTACTGGATCCTCCATTGCCTTTTCGATGGCTCGGTAGGCGGCGGATGATTTGCGACGCGCTTGGGCTTGGGATGCTCGTCGACCATAGGCTGCTTCTGTGGAGGGTCTCCTCCGCTCGATGTCCGCATCAGAAGTAAGTCCAACGCCACGGGCGCCATTTGGCTCAAAAGGCTCGTGTGTGGTTTCTCGTGCCATAGCTTATGACCAAGCAATTGAACTATTAAGAATGGCGGCCTTGAAACAGATTGCGATGGGGCTTGGTTCTACAGCGAATTTTGCACAACCTCACACCCAGGAAGAGAAAAAGAAAGCAATATTCAGTGTTTGAGATGATTTAAATTTCGAAATCACCGGATAGACTTAAGGAGTAGAGAAAAGAAGTCTTTAACGAACTCCATCAGCTTTGCGCAACCAAAATTTCTAAGATTGTCGTGGTAAAGATAAGAAGCAAGTCGGGAGGAGGGGAGGATGTGGCTCTTTAAACGCCGTAAGACGGACAGCCGTTGTGCGATGGAGTGTGGAGATCGAATCTCGGTGTTGGTGGACGATGCAGTACGACGTCAAGCGTGCCTCGTTTGGGTTTAGAGGTGTCGATGAACCGGCTCTCGGCAAAGCTTCGGTTTTGCTTAACCTTTGCAGTAAGGCTTCCTTCGCCTCCTTTTTGTGAGCATCTCCATTTGCGAGACATGTTTGTTATTGCTGCTAACGAAGCTGACTTCTCTCTTCACCTGTCCGCTTTGGAAGCTTCAAATCTTCGATTGCCCTTATCTTGAACCCTCACTCCCAACTGCGCAGGAAGACGAAGTATCCATGGGTAGCACCACCTAGCTCTTGAACTCCGACTCTGTTATCAGTTCGCTTCATTCACACCGGCGTTCCTTGAGTCACGAATCATATCTCGATAGGTAATAATATCACAATGACTTTACTCAGTGACGTTTCTTTTGCAGGGCATCATCAACCAGTCGCCATGGCGGTGTGGAATGTCGGGAAGGAAGCACTGACTAGAAAGGAGTTCGACACCGCTCCTAAGCTTCAACTTCTATTTGGCGGTCTGAGATATGGCAGCTAGTTGACAAGAATGCATTTACTCAATATAGAAGGACTTGTGGCGCGGTGACTCCATAAGGCGCTCCGTAGGAAGTCACCAGCGGCACCGCAATCAACACCCATCATTACATACTCCCTCATCGGCTTTCTCACTTTTAACACAGGTCTTCTCACTTTTAACACAGATTTCCTCACTTTCAATTCAGGTTGCCTCACTTTCGACTCAGTTCCACTATCTTCTGCCTAACCACCCAATCAATCACGTAGTCTTGACCATGAGCGAATCTGACCCGTTCTCTGTAGGAAGGTTCTACACCAGTACCCTCTGGGCTTCATGCTCAGTTATACTTCTCCTCTACCTTTCAGGCTTGGCCATCAAACGGCGCTACTTCTCTTCCATCAGCGATATTCCAGGACCGTTTGTGGCATCATTCTCAATCTGGTGGCAGATATTCCAACTATTCAAGGGTCATATCGAAGATGAACTCATTAAACTCCATCGAAAGCATGGTATGTCGCTTGTTAACACCCATTACGATGACAAATGACTGGCTCCATATTTATACAATGGCAATGCAGGCACCTTCATCCGCGTTGCAGCCAATGAGGTCAGCGTCTGTCACCCTGACGCTGCCGATCAAGTTGTAAGGACTACATGGTGGAAGGTGAGGACACTCTGTTCCAATAGAAATCCATTACTCACCATCTCTCGAAGACATCTTGGTATGAATTGTTCAGTATCCCCGACTATAAACACGTCAACATGATGTCCGAGTTGAATCCAGAACGCCGCATTGCGATGGGGAAGAACGTTGGCCCGGGATACACTCCGAGCAATTTCGCTAAATCGGAGCCTTACGTTGACGAATGCATCCAGCTTTTCGCAACCCAGGTCGGAAAGCTAGAGTCGGCAGGCAAACCCGTGGAATTTGATAAATGGTTTGTATATCTCGGATTCGATATCACCGGACAAGTCACATTCTCAACGCGACTCGGATACTTGGATGCTGGCACTGATCTGGGAGATGTTTTTGCAAGTCATAGAATTCTTTGTGCCTACATCTCCTTTATGGGTAACTTCAGCTGGCTACATAATCTCACGTTGGGGAACCCGCTGCTTGGAAAGTTAGGCTTCTCACCCTCAGCAAAGCTCTTGAGCATGACGTTTGCCGCCATTGAATCACGAAAGAAGAACCCGAAAGCCAGAAAGGATATGATGGAAGAATGGCTAACTATGCGTGCAAAGCATCCAAGGCAGATGGCTGAATCTGAAATCACCAGTGCTGCCGTGTTGAATATCGCTGCCGGGGTAGATACGGTGAGCACCGTTCTGCAGGCATTTGTCTACTACCTTCTTCGATCTCCTCGACATCTCAAAAGATTGCGCACAGAGATAGATGATGCGCAGGCCAAGGGACAGCTCTCGCCAGTCGTGAGTTTCGTTGAGAGTCAGAAGCTACCTTTCTTGCAGGCTTGCGTGAGTAGTATGAGATACAAGCCAACAGATGACCGCTGACGACTGAAGTAGATCAAAGAAACATACAGGTTCCACTCGCCCACTAGCGCTACTATCGGGCGCATAGTACCCTCAGGAGGTGGTACTGTCTGTGGGCGATTCTTTAAGGCAGGAGTACGTTGTGTCTGCGTTATGTGTATCTACAGACCTGACTTCGATCTAGACCGTCCTAAGTGTTAACGCCTGGGCAATCCAGCGCAACACTTCCATCTTCGGCGCCGACTGCGACACTTTCAACCCCGAACGCTGGCTTGAATCCGAGGAGCGGAGCAAGTCAATGGAAAGCAATCTGCTTCTAGTAAGTTCACAACCCGATCAAAGTCGCACTTTCCTTAGCTTATTCATCGCAGTGGGGTGCTGGATACAACAAGTGCCCAGGCAGAGATCTCTCCCACTTCGAAGTCTCCAAGATTAGCGCAACTCTCGTCCGAGATTTCGAATTCGGTCAAATGGATCCGGAGCAGGAGTGGAAGTGGAAGAACCGTTTCACATGTTTCCCATATGACTGGCCATGCTGGGTGAAGCGACGCTAGACTACGGGAAAGATGGAGGCAGTCTCATCAATGGTAATCGAAATGGATATATATATAAGGTTGATGCTAAGGATAGTTGGACACTTATCTGCACCTCGACTTATGATGTATCAGACTATGGTTAATCACTAATACTCTACCACTATGTGCTTCTGCGATTTGAGCTGCCAGTGAGGCAGAAAGCATCTGCAGCCGAGCACGTGGCAGAGTTCGGGTTGACCTTCCGTGGGAAGTGAACGAAGCTATTTTTAGTCTAACGTCTTATCGATAGGCGCAGCGTGGACACGCTTCCTACTGGCACAACTCAGCGGCCTCAATGCCAACGCGACGCCTTCAAAACCCCCTTCATTCGCTAGTTCGCTGACTGCATATGGGCTTGATGAGTAAAAGCTCCATTTCCGGAGGTGTGGAACATCATCACCCATTCCGTCAACTAATTCAGCCCAACCTCGTTCTATGATACCGAAACCGTCGAGCTTCAGGTCGCGGAGGAAAAGCAATGTATCGCATGGTTCAATTATAGACCACTATCCCTCCTCACCGGCCTCCACGTTGAGCGGACCGCACCGTTATCCTCAGCACGGGTCGAACTTCAACTAGTGAGCTGTTTGGACTAACAATCCCAGCCGTAATTCGACGTCGGGGGTTTTATCGCGCGACCAATTGATGTTCTTCAAGACATCGCGGATATGGTAGGGTGTGTAAGCTGCGCCAATGTTGAACGCAGATCTTTGAAGTTTCCCGGTTGAAGGTAACGATCAATCCCGGAATAGACATCTTTGCCCACTATCGTGAACATATATCTTTGCCCTCTTTTCAATGTTTGAGGTGTCAGACAGCTTCTTCTTGTTTCTAGTCCTTCAACTTTTTCATTTCCGCAACGCGTTGATTTTTTGCCGTCATTCCAGTTTCCTTCCAATCCACATCCCACCATGTCTCCTCACGTCCATAACGTGACTGTGCCGTGGGTCCCTCTGGCAGACTTCGACTGGTCCTTTGCCAGAAGCGGTCCTCTACCATGGAACCAAACCGTCTGGTCCATTCTCGCCGTCTTCACTGGCCTACCCCTATGGATGACGGTCGAGCTCACCGTTTGGGTCTTCTATACCTTTCGCCGCTACTCCGGACTCTACTTCTGGTCTGTGCTGATCTGCACTTGGGGAGTCACACTGCACGCCATCGGCTTCGTGCTCAAATTCTGTGTACCGGAATGCAACTGGATTCTCTCAACCATCCTAGCTGAGATAGGCTGGGTGAGCATGGTCTCAGGATTTTCCGTCGTGCTATACTCACGCTTGAATCTTGTGGTTCAAAACCCCAAGGTCCTTCGATTAACGCTGGCGTTGATCATCACGGACGCCTTCCTATTTCACATCCCTACAGTCGTCTTCCAATTCGGCGTCTCGAATAAACCCAGTCATAAGAAATACCTCCCATACATGGCGCCCATGGAACGCGTCCAAGTAATGGGTTTCTCGATCCAAGAAACCATCATCTCCGCCATCTACATCTACTTCACGCTCCAATTCCTCCGCGGATCATTCACCAAGAAAGTCCGCAACACCATGGCGATTCTCATCATGATCCAAGTCATCGTGATCCTATGCGACATCATAGTCATCACGCTCGACTACTGCGAATACTTCACTCTAAAAGCCGTCCTCCACTCCTTCGTCTACGCCTTCAAGCTCCAACTCGAATTCGTCATCCTCAACGAAATCAAAGCCGTAGCAGCAAAAGGCGGCATCTCCTCTCAAGGGCTCTCGCAAGGTCTTGGAGACTTGGACACTCCATCTAGTACCTCGACACCCGGTACACCGCCTTCACCACCAAGTAAGCCCTTCGGCAAGAACTGGTGGAGTTCGAGACTCATGCTGCCTACGCCTTCTCGATCTACGACCAATACCAACGATCTCACTGTCTCGAGATCGAATGAGAAGAGAGCGGGGAATACGGATACGGATGAGGTTTTGAGGGGGAGACAAGGTCATGGATCTTCTACTTCTTCATCTAGTACTGAGGGGAAGGAGTTGAGAAAGGCTTCCGGGTCGACGTTACATGGTTCGCCTACGAATGTGGAACAGAAGAGTATGAATGATGTTTTTATCACCACGCATCCTGCTCTGGCGACGCCGAATGCGGAGACGAGGGAGGATTTGGATATTGAACGCCAGTATCTGGGAGGTTGGGATCGTGTGTAAAAAGCCAGTTTGGGGGAAGAAGGTTGAGAGAGGAAATAAAGGTTGAGATAAAGGTTGAGATAAAGGTTGAGATGTAGATCCAGAGATACCTGCCATGAACCTTATACTTATTCAACGGCATAATGAGATAGAATTAATGAAACCTTACTTCATCCATTCAACTATCCTCGCCAACCCAAATTGCACACACCGACATTGGGAGCTGAAATGATAATTCTCCCATACATATAGACACATCCCTCAAGATCTCACAAAAACGAAATCCCCTGATCCTAACCGCGTGAGCGAGATCAAACCGTTGGTGAAAACGATGCGCGAGTTGAGGTCTACTCATCAATATTGAGCTTAGTATACCGACGCGAAACGAGTGCAACGCGTCCAGCATATGAAATGGAAAGATGGGAAAGTGTTGCGTCAGATGAGCGCTGGAATCCATATCATGGTTGTTTTGCTGTTCAGACGGCTGGTGCTCTTGCGCTTGGTGCTTGCGCTCAGAGGCGTATGGCTATGTACAGATTCTTTCGGGGGCTACACATCCCAGCGGAGTTGCGAGCCTGGTAGCTGTCGAATCGGCATCTGTAGCAAAGTATGTATGGAGCGCAGAGTCTCATCTCATCTCAGATTCGATGTTGTGCTTCGGGAGCACCTGGAGGACGATTGCAGAAATGCCATTGCGCGACCTAGGATGTCTTTAACCTCGGCTCCGTGGAGACTCATTATGGAATGGTGGCACTACTTAATCTTAGAACGTCGGACTGAATAACGTGGAACTTGGTATACTAGAAGTAGAATGATACTACTCACTTCTTCAACCAAACCCGCGATCCTCTCATTCCCGACATGAAAAAATCCCCTTGACTGTCCTCCCCCTCTCCAACATACACCCAGCAACAGCTCAAGGCGAAAACGGAGCAAACTGCAATATAAACCAACACTACTGCGGCTGGGAGATAATCCAAGACCTTAGGTATGCCTTTCCCCCCATAACCCCTCCACACACAGCCCCTAATCCTCATCATCTGCCCAGGACGCACGAATGTCCTGCTTGGAGCCGTTCACGCTATACAAACCGGAGATACGTCGGCTTGCGGTCAAGGTGATGGATTCTGCCATTGTCGCGATGTATGCTTGCAGGGGAGCTGGCTGTGTGAGAGTGCTTTTTCGGGGTATACTTGGCAGCGTACTTGCATGCCTAGGACTTGTTGGGTGAGAGTCTGTAGTGGGCAAGAAGGCTGGAGAGGGGCTACTCATTGCTCGGTTTCTCGAGATGGATTATGCGAGGTGAGGTGGTGTCTTGAATGAAGAGGCAAAGATTGATGGAGTGGTGGTACCTGCCGAGGATGGAAAGAAAGCTTGTGTATGATGAGTACAGCATCTGGAATTAGTTGACTCTGTGCGAGAACGCATCGCTGGCGTCGTGTAAATACCTGTTTTCTGGAGGGACCAAAACTATGGCAGAAGATCGATCGTGTGCTTCAGCATTCTTGTCTTAAGACTTGATTATAAGGCACCTGTTTCCTCGACTGGGAAAGATAGACACCCCCCGAACAACTTCTTCAACAATCCTACCCATTCTTCGCTTCAATGAAACTCCTATCCACGCATATCTTTCTCTCCAGCCTCGCGATATGCTCAAAGCCAATCCTAGCAACAGCTCCCTGCAACATCGGTCAGAACTACTGCGGGTGGGAGATATCCCAGGACCTACGTACGAGTTTTACCCTTCACTTAATGCGCAGAGAAACGATCTAACAGGAATTCAGAATACCCGTTTTTCCTCCTCGGAACCGATTACTGTCGCCAAACTGGAGATTGTTTCGATTGTACGCAGACCGGCCTCTGCGACTGCTCCAATCATTTGTGCTGGCAGGGGGTTTGGCAATGTACTGAGAATTGGATGGTCTTTCAGCATAGTTGCGGGGCAGGTTCTTGTCGAGTCGGTATCTGTAGTGGGTGACCGATTGTGTCGTTTGAGGTACTAGTAGGGTCGTATTGACACTGCTTGGGGGGCCATGATGATATTGTTGGTGGCATAGGATGACAGAGAAGCGCCCCTATCCAATATCATTCCAATTCTTTGAACTCCATTGGCAATTCTGGTTCTCGATATGGGAGCTCACGCCATCTGCGAAAGGTTCTAGCAACTGTAGACAGAGTTGTGTTTGGAAGTACATGTAATGTTTGCGGAACGCATTTAGCAACCTGAAATGGGGTCAACCTCGGCCCATTTTGAGAGGGCTATGACAGTCATACCATGGGATGCGATCAGAATATAACATGAGCCTACTCTCCATCAGAATGAGAGACGAGTTTCTCCTCCAAAGTTATCACCACCTCGAGCTTCCATCTGTTCATTTAATCATGAGATACACCTCCATCCTTGTGCTACTTTCCGGTCTGGTTCTAGAAACCACTGCTCAAAATGACTGGGCAAATTGCAACGTCGGCCAATACTATTGCGGGTGGGAAATACTAGGCGATCTAAGTATATTCGCCTTTCTCTCGTATAATTTTTTTCCACTCCTTCGTATCAAGCTGACATCTATCCTCCTTAGAATACCCCGGGATGCTTCTCGGGAACGATTACTGTGGCCAGACTAAAGATTGCTGGGCTTGTGACTGCGATGATGGCTATTGCAGTTGTCCGGATACGTCTCTGCAAGGAGTGTGGCAATGCACGGCCAGGCAAGACTATGTCTTTCAAGGAACTTGTTCTCCGGGTACGTGCCGGGTGGGTGTCTGCAGTAGAGGACTGAGGTCCGTCGGGACCTCGCGGTGTTCATAGCTTGCTGCAATGATTGAGAAAACGATCGAGGCGGCGAAAGTCACATGAAGATGTGCGATGGTTAGCTGTGCTTGAGATAAATACAATGCAATTGGTCGTTTGTGGATCCTAGACATTCCTCCATCGTCGAAGATTACTGAGTTCAACAAGTCATGATCATACCATCGGTGATGTAGAAATGGTAGCCTCTTGCAAAACTTATTCCAATTCTTTGAACTCTTTCGGCAACTCCGTGTTCTCAATCCAAGCCCTCACACCTTGCGCAAAAAGCTCCGGCAACTGTACACTCCACGCATGCAGCGCACTCTCCACAACACACGCCCGACTCTCCGCACACCCCCTCTTAAAAACCTGCCCCTGCTTCCTCGTCGCCTCAGTACTATCCTGTTTCCCACCCGCAACAGCCAACGTCCTAACAACCAGCTCAGCGTCCAATTTTGCCTCAGTATCCCCAAACCCCTGCACCAAGAGCTCAGAAGTCGAATTCTCTCTCATATCAGCAGCCAGTTCATCGCTTATCCTTAAGCCCATCCAATTCGTTACTTTCCGAGTTAGAGAAGGAGGTACGCTGTTCTGGATGGAGTTTATGGAAGCGATGAGCCCGGGTCGTGAGGTTATCCAGGATCGCCAGCTGCGATATGGGGCGGCGCCGGTTATGAAGAGGGTTCGCACGAGCTCGGGATTTCATTTCGCGAGCTCTTTGCCTACGAAGCCGCCTATCGATAGACCAACTACGTGTGCTTTGCCATCGTGAGCATGGGCGCGGATTAGGGAGGCAATGTGGGAGGCTGCGGAGGAGAGGGTGAAGGGTTTCAATTCGCGGGACGCCGAATGCGAGGGCAGATCGGGGATTAGAAGATGGTATGAGGAGAGATGCGGTATGACAAGATCCCACTCTCGATGCGAGCTCGTGAGGCCATGGAGAAAGACTATGGTTTGAGGTTGGGTTTCGTTGTGAGCCGTGAAGAAGAGCTCAGGCCGGGAGGGAGGAGGAGGATCTGACATTGCTGCGAAGGTCAATTAACCGTAGAATATCAGTGACATTCCAATATGAAGCAACTCAAACCCATTGTTCTTGATACCCCCAATTGAAGGTGTGCAGTATTTTGAGTATATCTGATTCATGAGACTGATGACGCATCTCAGGATATGGGGCTATATCATGCCAAGACATCCCACATGTGCAGCATCTGGAGAAGCCGCATGGTCTGTGCTTTGCAGGAGCTATGGGTGGCACTAACCAACGTTCATCTCTCCAACTTTTCGCCCTCCTCTTTCGATGATAGGGACAGGGAGAAATACTCTGGCTATTTCACAGATTGTCGCTCCAAAGCTTATGCTTGGAGGGAAATTGTCGCCCGTTTGCTATGGAGCTTTTCCACTTGTTTACGAGTTCTAATCAACTCTCGAATATGTGGCATTTGCAGTGCGCTTGACAATTTAAGAAATCATTTCCCCTAATCATTTCCCCTTCACCTAGATATTTCATATGTAGGCCAAAAACCATTCCTTTCAGCCAACCTTCGGCAATCCATCTAACCCAACCTACCTGACTACAAGGTATACCTAAAGTATGGATTCTTCAAATCCGTAACATTATTCTCCCCCATCTCCCTCCCCAATCTCTCCTGCTCCTCGCTACTGATCCCACTCTCTAGAGCCTTGCGATCCCTCCGTCGATTCATCCACACATAATATCCTCTCCAAGCCAGAATAAGCAGGAACTCAAGGCCCATGCAGGCACACGCTCCGACTGTGCCGGGGATGTACCGAGGTGCGTCTGTGGACTTGAAGATCTGAGAGCCGCACATGTTCCCTACGCAGTAGCCGAGGAAAGTCGCGCTGGATATGATGGTCTTTTTGGTCCGGCCGGCGATGTTGGATGGGACTAAGGTAATGTTAGCAGCTTGGTATGAATGGGATGGGTAGTATTTAGGAGGTAAGGAGGCATTTTGATGCTTACTCAATGTCCAAGCGAGAAAGAGTGCCAGGACGTAGGGGACAGTTATCAGATACATGCCCCATTTCGTCCACTTGTAGGCTGCGGTGTCGGGAAGAAGCGCTAGGGCAAGAAGACCAACGAAGGGGGGAACTACAGATGCAGCCATGATGTACATGCGGCGGTTAGGGACTTTGCGGGTATAGATGCCGACGACGAGGAAGATTATGAGTGAAGTGACTGCGCATGTATTAGTGATTCTATCCTGAAGGCTGCTTGGTGCATTCGTATTCATGAGGATAACTGAAAGTAACTTACCAGATCGAGGGATATCGACTAGAAGCACTTGAAGTTGTGTGAAACCAAAAGAAGAATACATGATGCTTCCAAAGGTGGTAAGCGCGCTGGAGAATGGGTTAGCAAAGGGCTGGCATGGCGAGCAAGAAAGACATACCCGTTCGGCACAGAAGAAAGAAAAGCATTGATCATAGAGAACCACAAGACGGGGTCTAAGAATGCCTCCGTAACCTGTGACCAAGTCCATTTAACCCCGGTGACATCCCTCCCTGCTTTATTCTTCACAATCCGGCCCGCAGCCATCCGCTTCTGCTCTTTGTTCATCCAAAGAACTTCTTTGGGGCTTCCTAGCAGAGCGAAACAGATGAGAGCAAGCACGATAGTGCATGACCCCAGGAAGAGCGAAATACAACGCCAAGGGGCAAGTCCGCCATATTTCTGCGCATGCGATCCAATGCCGTAATTGACTAGACTAGCAATGATGCCAAAGCCTGCATTCGCTGATTGCCAGAATAGGGCTCGAGAAGAGTGCTCCTCAGTACGATACCATGTTCCGATCACAAGCACGAAACCGGGGGATATGGTGCATTCGAAGAAGCCTTGGAGGGCGCGGATTGCCATCAGCTGGGCCCAATTCTGGGCTGCCGCTATGCTAGTTACGCAGATACCTGGTAGACGATTAACATATCTCCTTCAATGTATACAAGTTGGACATGGAGGAGTAGAAGAAGAGGACTGACCCCAGCAAAGCATGTATAGGCTGAGTGCGCGACCCAAAGACCATCTCTGCAAGAGAAAGTTGGACGGAAATTCGCCGATGAGATAGGTGATGTAAAAGATGGTGGTGAGCCATGAATACTGTTGGCCTTTCAAATGCGTATCTTCTCGTAAACCGAAGATGGCTTGGGTGCCGAGAGATGTCTTATCTGTCTGCTGGACGCCATAGCAGAACCACTGAAGGCGTGTTAGCATGAATATTAGTCTCCTCATGAATCTTATTCTTAGTCACTTCGATTTTGTGAGACACGCCATACCATCAACGGAAGTAAATAGCGATCAATCTTGCGTAGCAATTTCTTATACTCCTCTGGCGAGTAATCTGATTCTCTGATGATGTCGCCATCAGGAGCGATGGCTACAAACTCGACATCCGCATCAGACGTTGACGGTCTTTGGTCGATAACTTTTTCCTTTTCAATGTCGTATTCCTTCACGGTATAGGTTGGCGGGATGATTGTCTCTGCGGTAGCCAGAGATAAGGGATCTGGATTGGATGCCGCCATGGCTTCAATGAAACGCGAAAAGTGAAATACAACGGATAGATTCCACAAGGAAATTGCGTTTACATATAGATGTCGTTACGATGTGGTACAGTAGATGCTTCACTATACTTATAGGCGCAAATAATGCAGTTGGTCCCCGGAACACAGATAGGTAGATGAGGGGCGAGTTCGGCCAAGCATCATTTATCAAGCGATGGCATGGCATCGATACCCAAGTAGGCAGGTCGTATAAGCCTTGGAGAAGTTCTCAATTGGTAGAGCTTTGATTGTTCCTGCAGCATGTTACACCAGAATGTGGGTGCTGGGTTAACCTCAAGGATTGCGTTATCGGTTGAATGATAAGAGTGGAGGCGATCCGCCATCTTGGGCAGGCATTCGTCTACGGCAGTTCACACCCGAAGACAGCTTCTAGGCAGAAGAAAGTTATCTTGGAAAGATAAGTAACAAGAGGATCATCGCCAATTGCTTCGGACTGAGAACAACGTAGATTAGGATTGGGGATTTTGTTGGTTCGGTCACACAAGGCCTGTATGGCCGTGTCTCCATGGAAATCTGCCAAGTCGGAGACGTCGCGACTATTCGTCTTTTGGTTTTTGTAGAGCGATGAGTCGAATTAGAGCTTGATTTCCTTTGCCTCTATAGGGACCGTTTTGGGTTTTGGCTTCGACGTTCGAACAGGATAGGAGGCTAGGCTACCTAGCAGGCGTAGCTAGCCTGTAATTGCGCCTTACCTTGAGAGGCCTAGCGGCTGCTTATTTCTATTCGGTTCTAGCGCCATTCACCCACAAACTTCAAATCTACTCCGTGCTGGACCCCATTGCAGGGGAATGCCGCCACTAGACTTTGGGTCTCTTCACATCGCTTTTACTGTATTTTGATTGAAAGGTCGCGACCAATCGTTCCTTCTCGCTTCTCTAAGAACCCTCACTGCGATTGGCTGAAGGGAAAGCCTCTGTTAACACCGCCACATCACTGCCCCCAACCAGCGACTTTGCCGCTCTAAATTCTTCCGGAGGCTCAGATAATTCGGGAACCTTATCTTATCGTAGGGCTGAGCACAGGGCCAAACTTAGTAACGCTAAAAAAGCTTGTCGTGCCAGCCCATATGCCTAATGCTGGCGCAAACGTCGATACCATCAGCGTTTTCACACCTAATGTTGAGCCTCATGCACATGAGCTGTAACCGGATGTTTTTGCCATCTCTTTATGCTGAGGCCTGTCAATATGGATGGCCGTATTACTGTAAGATTATTCTTCCTGTCGTCCGGGGTTCTAATTTGCCATCGAGCGGCTCATTCAAATCAATTTGTTTGAAATCCGCTTAATCCTTGGACCCCATGGCAAACTTTAACCTAGCTACGCCGTACCGAAGGAATCGCTGCGCCGAAGTAAACGACTTAGGGCCGCCACTCACTAAGAAGTACTTTGAGGCTTGTACAGTCTGCGACTATGGTATACCATCCTCATACTCTCTTGCTATTCGAGCCACGATGGAGCAAACGAGAGAATGGAAGCACGGCAGCCGGCCTGGACCTCTCTCTCACTTTATGCTCCTGAAACTATATAAAGGGCCGTGGAGTCCCGGGTTGAGAAGGGCGGCATCAAAAAGATACAGCACAAGTTTCCTTTAATCTTAATTTCCTACCAGTCTTTCGTTTGGGATTCTCTTAACCCATCGAACTCGCTTTACCGTTTCCTTTTCCTTTCGTTTGTTCACACATTTTGTATCGCTATTAGTATGAAAACTTTCACTATTGCCGTCGCTTTTGCAGCGACAGCTATCTCTACGTCAAGTGCCGCCGGATTACCCTTTAATGGCGGCGATGCAAACTCGGTCAAGAGCTCCGCATCTGCCATCGCCAAATCTCTCACCTCTCTGTTCCCTGCAAACTCGGGTCTTCTACCTCAGCCTCCATATTGGTGGTGGGAATCAGGCTCAACGCTTGACGGTTTGATCACTTACTGGCATACTACCGGAGACTCCGGGTACAACGGCCTTGTTGCCTCTACGATCGCGTCTCAAGCTACCCCAAAGAATGACTTTATGACCGCCGATGCTACCGGGAATGATGATCAGGCGTGGTGGGCTCTCGCAGCCATGTCCGCTGCCGAATATGGTCTGCCTTCTCCCGCCGGTGCACCATCCTGGCTCTCTCTTGCCCAGAACGTCTATAACGAACAGAAAGGACGTTGGGATGGGGTGCGATGTGGCGGAGGCATGAAATGGAAGATCAAGCCCAACGACGACGGGTACCATTACAAATCGTCCATCGCCAACGGGCTCTTCTTTCAGCTCGCCGCACGTCTAGGCCGCTTCACCGGAGACGCAGACGCTCTAAGATGGGCGGAGAAAGCCTACGACTGGACTACCAGCGTCGGGCTCATCGACAACAACTACAACGTCTTCGACGGGACTGACGACGCCAAGGGCACTGGATGTGTGGATGTAGACCACGACCAATGGAGTTACAACGTCGGCGTCTTCATGTATGGCGCCGCTGTCATTGCCGATAAAACCGGGGATAAGAAATGGTCTGATCGCGCGAATGGTTTCATTTCCAATGCGGGAAAGAATTTCGTTAAAAACGGCGCACTCTTCGAATCGAAGTGTGAGGGCGCTGGAAACTGCAATACCGATCAGCAGAGCTTCAAGGCTGATCTGGCGCGCTGGATGGGTGCGACATCTACATTGCTTTCTGGTACTTCGGGTTCTATACAAACTATTATTGGAGGTGCAGCGCCAGTGGCAGCGAGGAATTTCGATGGAAAGGCCGGTGCTGGACAGCAGCTTGCGGCTTTGGAGACTATTGGTGCGCTGCTCTGTAAGGGAGGTAATGGTGCACCTGGGAAGCCTGGGACGGGGAAGAGGAAGATGGCTATGCGATGGATGGCCTGATCACTCATCTGACCGTTCATGAGGTTCCTTAGTTTACTTGATCATCTTGAGCGCGGAGTTGGAAACTTGGTGTATCGGAATCGGAAATTATGATACCATATAGAAGGATTTATTGCGCGTAATATTATTTGTTCTCTTCAATCTGGATGGGGTAGTCCGTGATCTTTGTTTGTTGTTTTACTTTCCCGGCCGACTTTTCTCCGCCCACTTCCACCTTCGTGAACCCATCTGCGAGCTAACAACAAACATCTCCCGAAATCTCCTCCGTAATATTATCGATTTTCAAGATCATCGCTGTTGCAGTCCAGGAGGAGGTCGACTTCCCCGCAATTTGAACGTGGGGAACACGGTCCGATTGCGAAGTCGATCTAATAAATCCCGAATTTGAGGGGTCGATGACGTTCGATTGGTCACGTCCAATGCAGGTACATACACGACGTCAGTTCCTCAAATAATGTGTATAAATCCACTGGAGTCAATCTTCAGATGCAGCCCAGGGAATTGGGATCAAACTTTCTTCAACATGGTAGGCGTTTATCAAACCATCGATCTTCTCGCCGCGGCGACGAATCTAGATTATTTCTCAACATTAACGGCCAACGCCACAACACCACAAATATATCTCCAAGCATACAACAATTCGTTCATCAATCTACTAGGCGAAAATGCCACAGGTCGATTGGTGGCAGCTTCGGACACGTACTCGCCATTCCATGAAATGGGCACATACCACAAGGCAACAAACTCCATGTACATCACGTCCAACTGGAACGGATCGCTCTCGAACCCCATAAACGTGACCATTCTCAGTCTAGACGACTTAACATACTACTCTCGCACCTACGACCAATTATATGAAGCCAACGGCGGGACAGGATACTATCCCCCCTCCACATCAAACGCAACGGATCCCACACCGCCTCTCCTCCTCTTCTGCGACGAAGGCGACTTCACACATCCTTCTTCACTGGTTACGTTAGACCCCGTGACGAACAAAACCGAGATCATCCTAAACAACTATCTCGGCCGCAACTTCTCCTCTCTAAACGACGTCCGACAGCACCCTGTAACCGGCGACATATGGTTCACCGACGCCGCATACGGCTATTTCCAGTATTTCAGGCCCGCACCCAGCATGCCGCAGCAAGTGTACCGCTTCACGCCCTCAACAGGGGAGATCCAAGTCGTGGCAGATGGCTTCGAGGAACCCAACGGACTAGAATTCTCGCCGGATCTAAAGACGCTCTATATCACCGACACGGGCGCTCAAATGTTCGACAAGAATCTCACGCGTCCCGCCACCGTCTACGCATTCGACGTCTTCAAGCAGAAAACTCTCCGGAATCGCCGCACGTTTGCTTACGAGGATAATGGGTTTCCGGATGGTATTCATGCTGATATGGAGGGGAATGTTTGGACGGCGGCGGGAGATGGAGTGCATGTTTGGAGTAAAGAGGGGGTTTTACTTGGGAAGATTTGGACGGGGATGTTGACGAATAACTTTGCGTTTGCGCCGGGGAAGGTGTTTTTGTTTAGTAATACTGCTTTGTGGGTTGTGGAGAATGTGAAGGCGGTGGGGAGGGAGATCTGCCGGGATTTTGGAGAGAGTTGTTGAGGAAAGGTTGAGAGGTGAAGAGGGAGTATGGAGAACCTAGATTTAATTTACTAAGTAGATAATTGAACTCTTATGTCAACAGCGTGCCATCACGCTGGATCGGGGCGAAGCTCTTAGTCGTACTGGTATCAAAGAGAGCCAGTTGAGATCTATTTGATCCTACAACGCTTGCTAGCTGAAGGCGAAAGGGTTGAAAGTTGAAGAGTCCGCCTAGTCCTCTTCTTCGCCATCATTGTGCTATACGTTCTCCACTCCACCATCCTCCGCTTCTTCCTCCTCAGACCCCTCTTCCCCGAGACCGTGATCATCATCATCCCTTCTCCACCTTCGTCCTCATCCTCGTCCTCCTGCTCCTCCAGCTCTTTCAAAGCTCAAAGCCCTCATCTTCGCCACATGTCGCGCCTGCAACATCTCATACGTCCCCTCACCAAAGACACGATACCCACAATCATCATCCCTCGGTCCCGCCGGCCCAACAAACAATCCATAAAAAACCCCGCACCCCGTCTCCCCAACCCTCTTCATCACAACCCCAACCTCAATCTGATTTGGATGCGGAGTTCGGGGGGGTAGGAAGGGCAAGGGGTTTGCGGGTTCTAGAATATAGTTAGCATGATTCGGAAGGATTTTCCTACTGATTGGAGAGGAATAGAATAGTTCTCCATCAAACCACTAACCTACGATCGAACATATTTCCGCTCCAAACGCAGTTCCATGAACCTCGCAAATAGATACTTCTTCTCGACATCTTCGCTAACATAGACCTGCCACGCTTTATGCGTCTCCTTCTGGAATTTCGGTGGCTTTGGGTTGGAGAATCCAAAAGCCCTTCCCATGGCAACGCCCCCTTGTCTGGATGCGTCTTCGTTAGAGTCTTGGAAGGTATTTTTCCCCAGTCATCTGCTTCATCGACGACCCATGCTTTGCCGCGGCTTCGTTTCCGTTCTACGAGCGTCCATCTTCCGCCGTCATCTGCGGTGTTGTTTGGCTCTTCCATGCTGAAGTCGGTCATGTCGTAAGTTGCAGTTGGTGGTGGTTATTTATAGATGTTGGTGTGTGTAGTTAACAGAGTGCATCTTATGTGTAGGGGTAGAGTGATTGGGAAATGGTGTAGCAGTTATTGATTGTTGTTGGCAATAGAGAGCAAACTACGTGAAATCGAAGTCAAGTAGTCCCGTTAGTAAGTGGAAAGCGAAAAGCTATGTTCAAACAAGGCTTAGTATGTGTCCACTGGAAGCGTCAGGAACAGCTCAGATCAATCGTCAGACGCGCGAGTGCTAGTGATCATGATGACAATAAAACTTGTATGCAAACGTAATAGTTCGGTTTTAGATGTCGTACAGAAGAGACGACACCAATGATACCGCAGGTTTCAGCTTCGCGAATTCCGTTGCCAAAAAGCATCTAAATCATAAGCATTTACTAGAATCACATTATCTCCAAACAAAGATTAACGAATACAACACCCAATCACCCTCCACACCTACAAGCGCTCAAACATCCCAAGCCTCCAACCCACCCTCCCTCATATTCTTATACCACCCCTTCACATACTCCAACCCAACATGCGGCCCATAAGGATTCTTCTCCCACTGCGGTTTCGGCGGTTCGATCCCCGTCTCCTCCTTACACCTCTTCATCAGATCCGTAATTTTGCCTCCTCTATCATAAGACGTTTCCTCCGAGTAGCCCTTTCCTGCTCTGTCCTTGCGCATTTTCTCGCGGAGTTCGGTGGTCGCGCCTTGGTTGACGGTGAAGTCCTTAGGCGAGACGACGACGCCGTAGTTGCGCGCTGCTCCGTCGAAGGTGACGAGTTTGCGGTGCACTTCTGCGGCGACGATGTTGGCGGGGCGGGTGAGGGGGTCGCCGAGACCGCCGCCGCCCCAGGTTATCCATTCGAGGACGTCGCCTGGATGATGGTTAGCTTTCCAACACTCTCAAATCTACTAGGAGGTTTGCTAATTGGTACTTACCTGGCAAAACGTGTACATGATCGCACTTGCTAGGAAGCAACTCCGGGGAAGCTTCCGGTGTACCATAGGTATTATTCCTGTAAATAGACTTCCTCGATCTCGAACCAGGAGATCCGCCATTCACACCCCATGGCTTGATGAACCATCTGTCGTCATGGATGCTAACTTCGCCTTCGCTAAGGAAGCGATACAACGTTCTCTGCGCATTGCCGCCTCGGAAGTATCCCGCGCCACCCGAATCGGGTAGCGCTTCGTTGGCTTCGAGAATAAGCGGGAAGTAGAGTTCGATGTTTTCGGTGGGAATGGATTTGATGGCGGGGAAGAGACAATGACAATCAGGTCCATCGCCGATCGGACGGGCAGGCACGCCGCCGAACCCAATCTGGTACAGAAGGAACCATTCACCATTAGGTTTGAAGCCGGAATAGAAGAGATGTGGGGAGTCTGAGAAACCAGCGGCACAGCGGTACGCTGCATTGCGTTGACCGAAGAGGGCTTGCATGACATCCATGACGCGACCGAGTAGATGAGTACGGCAGGAGAGGGCGGCAGGACGAACAGGTCGGAGGATTGTGCCCGTCGGGATCCTTATTTCAACAAGATCGTGGAACCCATCATTGACAACGCAATGAGGATCGTAGACAGCGAGTAGATAGTAACCGATGAACATCTTGAACATAGTGATGGAGAGGTAGAAGTTCATAGAAGTGTTGGATTGAGGCGATGTCCCATCCCAATCGAAGACTAGCTTGTCTCCTTCCTTTTGCATAGTACAGCTGATAGCGTAAGGGCCGTTGCCGTTACCATCGTCGTCGATGAAGTCGGTAAAGCTACTCTTCTCGGTGCCAATCTTTTCATCAATGATGGTTTTGATTGCGGCTCTGTTCATGGCAAGAAGATTATCCGTGGCAGCTTCATAAAGCTCGATTCCGTATCGGTCACATAGCTCGCACACTCTGTTTGCAGCAGTCCGGCAAGCCGCGACTAAAGCGACGAGGTCACTCTGGAACCATTGTGGCTGACGGGAATTCCTGCAAAAGAGGTCCACCAACGACTGGTTGTACTGTCCCTGAGCATAAAGCTTGACGATTGGGATCTGAAGTCCATCTTCAAAGATAGTCGTCGCGTTGATACTCATGGATCCAGGTACCTTGCCTTGGACGTCGGTTAAATGTCCAAAGTTTGCGGCCCAGCCAATGAGGTTGTGTTCGTAGAAGATCGGAAGCAGCACAATAACATCGTTGAGATGTGATACCGCGCCATCAATTTGGTAGACATCATTAGTGACGAAGACATCCCCCTCCTCAATTGAACCTTTCCATCCGTTCAAGAACTGTGTGATGAAACTTCCGAATTGCCCGACAAGCATCTGACCTCTGGTATTCGTGATGACATTGAATTCGTCCTGTTGTTCTCGGATAGCTGGTGACATGGCGCATCTCAGCATCAATGTGTCCATCTCACGACGGATTGAGCCGAGCGCATTAGAAATCAACGTCGAGATCAAGGGTGATTCTTTGATAAGTTCCTGCGCGGACTCCTTCGTGTGTTGTTTCTTCTCTTTAGCCTTGCGCTCCGCTGGCCAAATGAGAATGTTACCCATGGAGTCAATTTCTCCAACGAAGCCAGGAAGGATGAGGGTGTTCGAATCCATTTCGGAGATAATAGCAGGCCCAGAAATCTTGATGCCAGCCTTCATGATTTTGTTTCGGTCCCAGAATGTAGCCTCAACTTTCTTTCCTTCGTACGTGATCATCTGCTTCATCATGATGGCTTCTTCGGAAGGCGTAGAGTCTGTCGATTCCTCGATGGATTGAATGATAACTTCTTCGGAAGCATCGATGACCTTAGCACGAAGACGCATTGTCTCCAATTCTGCCGTCTCCAGAGAGAAACCAAATTGCTGGTCATGCATCTCCCCAAATTTAGCTCGAAGAGTCTTGAGGAGAGCAGAGGTATCTTTGAGTTCCTCCTCGTTGAAATCAACAGTCTGTGAATGTCAGTAAAAGTCATATGGTTGAGATATTTACATAATGTTGCGCTCACCAATGTCATTGCTTGACCCTTATACCTCATATCAGTCTGATAGATGACTTTCAGCGAGGCGTCGTCACTAGCAAGTGCAGACTTCATAGTCTTCTCACAGCCCTCTTTCAATTCTCTTAATGAAGTCGTCAGGTCCTCCGAAGTGATCTCCGAGAACAATTTGATGTATGTGCAAGACTGTTCATGTGACATCTTGGTCGTAGCATCACCCTGTGCGCAAAGGATACCAGGGCTAGGTGGCACGATAACTGGGAAAGAACCGAGGAGTTTTCCAAGAGCATTTGCGTGAAGAGGACCCGCTCCACCGAACGCCACGAGAGCGAAATCGCGAGGATCAAAGCCTTGCTCGACGGATACAAGACGGAGAGCACCATGCATGGATTCGTTCACCAAGTCGATGATACCTTCAGCAGCGGTAGATGCTTCAATGCCCATTTGCTTTGCAATGGATTCTACGGCTGAAGCAGCAGCCTCCACATCGAGCTGGAATGCGCCGCCAAGTAGTTTGGAAGGTAGATACCCAAGTGTTAGATTAGCATCCGTCACAGTTGCTTGCGTGCCACCTTTCCCATAAGCTGCTGGTCCGGGGTTGGAACCAGCTGATTCAGGTCCAACTCGTAGTTGCTTTGTGAAATCGTTGTATATGGCAATAGATCCACCGCCCGCGCCAACCGTTCGTACGTCGACTGAAGGAGCTTTGACAGTCAAGGCACCAACATTCGTCTCTCGTCGAATGATGGCATCCGATCCAGGGAGCAGCGCACAGTCGGTACTGGTACCACCCATGTCAACCGTGATCAGATTCTTGTATGAAGTATTTTTTGCCACAAAGTGAGAAACAGCTTTGACACCACCGGCAGGTCCGGAAAGGAGTATGTTAACAGGAACCTCGCCTGCGATATCCACGGAAGTCAAGTCACCATCAGACTTCAAGATCCGTATCGTATCCGTTTCCTCGGCGAGCATTTTCTGGAGATTCTTCATATACTTCTTCACGACCGGCTTGACTATAGCATTTGCAGTCGTAGTGACCGTCCTCTCATATTCCTGAATTTCAGGCAGCACGTCAATCGATGTAACGACTTCGATATCTGGCCCAAACTCATCATACAAGATATCTCTGATTTTTTCCTCATGGACACCGTTACTGAATGAATTGAGCAGGGAGACCGAAATGGCCTCCGGTTGCTGCCTTTTTAAATCCCAAAGCGACTCCCTGAACGCCTTCTCGTCCAAGGGCTTGAAGATATCACCGCCAATGGTTACTCGCTCCGTCGCTTCCACGGTCCTCTCAAGCGGCACAATGGGCTCCGGCTGGACGTAATTGATCCAAGCTCCAAGTCCACCAGGGATTTGTGACCTACGGACGGTCAAGACGTCCTTGTGGCCTGCCGTGACAATGAGACCAGTCTTCGCTCCCTTGCCTTCCAAAACAGCATTTGTCCCCGTTGTGGTTCCATGGTGGATATATTCGAACTTCCCTTCCCAGCCATACTCCTCCTTCAGTATCTTTCTAGTTTTCGCGACGCCTTCCTGGACACCGATGGATTGATCGGAAGTATTTGTGAGGACTTTTGCGCGAACGAGTTTACCGTCTGGAGTTATGACACAGACATCAGTGAATGTCCTGTTCAGCTCAGTTGTCAGCGTTCTCCTCTCCCATGCGATTGAAGCTTGAGGAATGCAGTACTCACCCGCCAACATCCACACCTAATCTATACCCAGGAGCCATTGTACAGGAATTTTGCTGTGGGAAAGCTCATGGAAGCTTCCTGCCATTTGCAGGGGCCTAAGACATTACATAAACCCAGCTCTCTCCATTTCAGAGGTTCAATTGCCCCTCAGCTATCCCGTCGGCGAAGAAGATGGACCCCTCTGCCGACGTCGGGCAACTTCATCATCGCGGAGTGCTTATCGGTTACACACCCGACGGAAAACAGCATGCGGGAGCGAATGTATGCAGTTTGATTCGACCGAGTGGATTGCTTTTCTTGGATTTGACAAGTGAAATGTAGCCATGGATCTTATCGATGACACGGTCTAGTGCCCGGGTCTTGGAGGGTTGATAACGCTAGGGTTCGCGTTAAGGCGCGTACAGTGGCACGAGTCAGACGCATGACAAACGTGTCGGAGGTCCTATCCGTATCATCGGACCTCCGGTTCGTGTCTAAAAGACATCGACATCAGAGGTGAATAGTAACCCTAGTACTTCGGAGTAGTAGAGTAGAGGACATGGCCATATCGATGTAATTGGGATAATCATTGGGAGATTCTTGAGGATGAAAGTCGTTGGAACTTGAATTCGACGACTGACGAATTAGGGGTAGGGCCGAGGTAATAGCGAGGATAACGTGATTGGACAACATCGTGATATTAGAAGAATGTACATTTTCCTAAAGACCTCAATCCGATATGAAGAGTTTAAGATCTCTAACAAAAAACAACTTTGGATTCTTCTAACTGAGATAATCAACTAATCTAAAAGGTCTATTCGTTCTCTGTACCTGCCAAGATCCACCGCCATCGGATGCAAATCCAATCCTTCCGACGGAAGCTAAGAGCACTCCCTACTAACCATTATCCGTGCGTATTCGAGTTGTCAGCACAAGAAAATGCACCGCCAATGGCTCCCGTGGCATAGGCCTTGATAATGTTCTTCACGACGCCATATGTACCACCGGCGCACATGAACAGGCCTAGCACAATCAAGAACCAATGGAATACCCACATGACTTTCTTCGTCAGGTTTCCGTTCTTGTACTCCCAGAAATCATGAAGCCACAGCCATCCAGGTAGGGCGATTGCTAATGGCGCAAAGCACACGGATCCAGTCAAGGCGATCAAGTAGCTGAAGATGGGAATAGCTTCTGCGAGGATGAAGGCGAGGGCTCCGAGGATAATCGTGCAGCTCAGCCAGGTTCCCCAATGGACGACGGAGTTTCGTTGGAGATGCACCGAGTCGCGAAGAATGCGGACGAATACATATTTTGCAGCGACATGGAGATAGAGACAGCCGCTGACAGTCAGACCAATAAAGCCTGGTTATATAGATGAGTATGTTGCACTGACGCCATCATTGAAGAAGGAAACCTACCGATTCCATATGCTACTTTCTTGACTACTGGACCCGCAGATCCCAGAGATGGATTAGATACGTATTTTCCGCACCAGCGGTATACGACAAGGGCAAAAGTGAGGTAAGATGCCTGCACAAGCCCCATGCAAGTGTAAACAGCTTTCTTGTACTCTTTTGGATTCTGGAATTGTGAGCTGTGTTCAATCTATTTATCGTTCAAGATAGTTACTTACTCGCATCTCACTTATCACGGGGAGGCTATGATCATCATTAATATGCAGGAATAATACCACAATGTGAAGGGAACTTACAAGGCTGACGTCCCTGCTGATGATACAAAGATGGTACAACTTGCAGTCATGCCAACTGCAAATGTTGGATAGGCAATTGCATGATAGCCCAGGTCGTAAGTTCCGGTTTGGGGCGCCGCCGCAGGGCGCTTTCGAGTCGTCACTCCGATGACCACAATGAAGACAGCGAGATAGATGGAAACGAATCCAGCCCAAGTTCTGCCGTCGAGTTAGCAACCCCCTGAAGTCACATTAGAAGGGATCTTTACAGCCAACCGATCTTCTGGAATTTCCTCACGGAAGCACACATTACGATCAATATCATGGCGACAAATGAAAACCAGACAGAACAGGCGCCATGATTTGAGAAAGCGTTGAGGGCTGTGGATACACCTACGATGCCCGTGCCAGCGCATAGAACGTAAGCAATGATGAAAAGAGCACCGGTGAATTCCTTGAGCGCAACGCCACCAACATGGTAGGCCATATCCGCGATGGAATGGCAGTGTGCATGCCGATTGCGGAAGTTGCCTTGTAGAATGGCGGTATCTAGCGATTGTCAATTTCTTTCCATATTTTGTAGCTTTGCGGAGACGTACAAGTATTCAACGCTCCCCAGCCAATAACGGAGAGTGCTCCTCCAACGGCACCAAGACTGTACATTGCCGTGGGGATACTCAAGACACCAGTTGCAAAGATGACTGCCAGGAATCAGTTTCCCTTCCCTTCAGAACAAACAATATCACAATCGGAGCCTACCCTTAAGAAAGATGACCGAGGCCTTGGGCCATGCGACGAGTCGAAAATCAACTCCATCCGTGTTCTTCTTGAAGACTTCAAAATCATCATCAGAAGACTTTGGATCAAAGATCCCCTCTTCAACATTGCCGTGGCCGTAGCTTGGTCTGCTATCGGCCACGGGTTGAATCTCTTTCTTCTCGTCAGACATGTTGAAGTTCAAACAAGGTAGATGTGAACGAAGTGGGTCGAAGTCAGTAGGCAAGGAAGCGTAATAAAATATTCGCTAAAGTCTCGTAGCCCAAGGGGTGACACAGAACCACGTTGTCGGAACAGGAATGCAGAGGATTATTATGAAGTTCCTGCGTTACTGATCACCCCATGGAGCAATGAGGTTGCTTATCGCGACTATACATGCATGGTGCCGATCTCGACCAGGGTTATTTCCTTCGCCGTCCGAATGGACGATAAGGCGCGTTGATGTTCAAGGGAAACATTCAGAGAGTGTTCGGAGGTCGGATCAGCGAAATATAACTCGATTCAGATTAGGTGGCAGTTCCGAAAGTGGTGGCAGCTATCTGAAGCGCAACCGATGGTCTGGACACAAACGTACCGCCACGACGGTATGGCTGGCTGCACATCGGCGGGACTTGAAGATAGGACGTCCGAAACTCCTCAATCAGGCCAATTTATCTCGCATTGTTTCATCGGATCATTCTATTCTATCCGCACCCGCAGAATCTCAAACGCCACCAGCTTTGCTTCCAGGCTTGTATGGAAACTTCGATCTGTAGTGCTTCGCGATTTCTCTGCGAGTTGTAACCCATACGCCCTCTTTCTCACTGATGTATTTCATGAAGTTTCGCAACGCCTCTGCACGACCTGCCTTCCCAATTATGCGGCTGTGCAGAGGTATGTTCATCATCTTCCCGCCTTCGCGATAAAGCATATTGAAGGTGCTCTTCAGATAGTCTTCGTAGGCTTGGCCTGCGGAAGTCACAAAGCCAGGATCCATATGGAACTTTCCGTCGTTGCAGTCGTAGTTATATGGGACCATGAGCATCCCCTCACGCTTTTCGGGCGGTAGATTGGCTTCTGAAGGTAGGTCTACCCAATATGGCACTTCGTCGTTGTAGCATTCCGAGCAATAGAGGAGAGGAACTCCCATCTCCTTGCAGACAATTGGAACAAGAGCATGAGTGTTTGGCGTACCACGTCCGAAATAGAATCCCACTGGCCATTCGCCGGTTGCTTTGTGTAAAGCTTCCCAGGTGTCTTTGATATACTTCTTGTCATCTTCGACACTATAGTCCCAAAATTCGACCCATCGGAGGCCTGCACAACATGAACAAAGATTCTTAGTCGTTCGATATTTTTGGTGAACTGCTTACCATGTGCTCCGATTTCATGGCCCTCTCTTATACATGCTTTTGCGAATTCCGGATTTCGCTCCATCGCTTTCGAAATGGCCCAAAGAGTCATGTTCCATCCAAACTCTTTCATCAGTCGCAAGACTCTCCAGCAACCAACACGACTTCCGAATTCGAAGTCCTGCTCGGAATTAAGGTATCTCCCACCAGGCTTGATTCCCCCAGAGGCGCCCTTCTCCCATAAATAAGGCTCGCTGAGGTTATCTCCATCGTACCAGCTCCGTTCGCCTCCCTCTTCATAGTTTAGGATGAACGAAACTGCGATTCGTGCACCGTTCGGCCATTGCGCATCGTGGGAAGCTTCGCCGAAGCCTGTGTTCCACCATTAGCGAAGTCAACCTCTACAGAACTTCTTCAACAATTCACCTTCGAAGTCGCGGGGGATCTGAATTGCCTCTTCAACATGTACCATGATGTTTGAGAATTTGGAGCACTGGTAAATTGGAGTCTAGAGTGTTGAAGCACTTTACGACGCGTTCAAATTTTTATTCCAAGCTTCGTGAAATTCATAAATGCCACGGCAGGAAATGCTCCGACAACGGGCAACACAGTTCAGGGTCGATGACGCCCTATCTCGACCTATCTAACGGTTGCATCGGAGCCCCGTTGTCTCCCTATGGAAGGGTTCTCGGGCACTAACTTATTAGCGCATTTCGCCGCTTTCATACTAGGGTGACCGTTATCGTCCATTCGGGATCGGAGCTTGCGGATTTAGCGATTGAGAAACACGGTTGTCGAAATATTCTGTATTCTGAGGATTCTGCGTTTTGCTCTGAGATAATTGTTCCATTATGTCTGTCTTTTCAGTTACTCCAAGAGAAGGAAATCCCGTGACCTCCGCCACTCTCGACGATGTGTGCAAATCACTCGGTGTTACTATCAAAAATGAAGAGCATGAAGATTATCGAAAGCTCCTCGCTGTCTTTCACGAGTCGGCGGAGGAGCTGATGGCTATGCCGGATTTCGAGCCCGAAACGGATCTTGATCGATTTCCCAGAGAAAACATATATTTCCCTGAAAAGTCGGAAAATGAGTACGGTGCATGGGCGTGGAAGTGTAGTATTAAAGATAAAAACCCGAAGGGTCCAGAGGGTGGTCTATTAAAGGGAAAGACCATCGCGCTCAAAGATAATATCGCACTCAGTGGAGTGCCGATGCTTCTGGGGACTGCTTTCATCAAGGGCTACATACCGGTGCGCCAATGTTCACCGACCGCTTCAACAGCCCGCGTACTCACATCTCATATTATAGAAAGTTGACGCAACCGTTGTAACCCGCGTGCTAGAAGCTGGCGGTCACATCACCGGAAAGGCTGTTTGCGAGAATCTTTGTCATAGCGGAACCTCGCATTCAGCGGCCACTGGCATTGTTGACAATCCACGTGCGAAAGGCTACTCTTCTGGAGGCAGTTCTTCCGGATGTGGTGTACTCGTGTCCCTTGGAGAGGTTGATATGGCTATTGGTGCAGATCAAGGTGGTAGTGTGCGAATACCGGCATGTAATTGTGGCATTGTCGGATTCAAACCAACATTTGGCCTCATCCCATATACGGCGTGTGGATCCAATGAGCCTACGAATGATCATTTGGGACCAATGACGAGGACGGTGTTGGACAATGCTATGCTGTTAGAAGCGATTGCTGGCTCTGATAATATCGATGATCGAGGCTTTGCCGCTCCTATCCCTAAAGATGTCCCTCATTACTATGAAAACTTAAGGCAACTTAAGAATCCCAAGGACCTATCCGGTGTAAAAATCGGCATCATTTCAGAGTCGCTGGCAGGTGCCGTACTTGACTCTAGATTGAAAGAGACATTCTTGAAAGCAGCTGAGGGATTCCGAGCACTGGGAGCCACAGTGGAAGAAGTAAGTATCCCGATGCATAAGAAAGGCCCTGCTATATGGACTGGAATAAGTAAAGTGGGCGGATATCTGAATAAGACGAGTGGTGCCTTCGGACGACGAGGTCATCAAATGTGGGACCTGAACTCGTTGATGCACCCAATGAAGCAAGAAAATTGGGAAGAAGCTTATGTATCGTAAGTCACCATCCGTCAACGGCAACCAAAATACTATGACTTGCTCATCCTCCACGACCAGGACCAAGAACATCTACCTGAACGGCGCGTATGCCGTCACGGCATTCCCTCACTTGCTAGCAAAAACAACAAACCTCTCTCGACAACTGCGCGCGGCGTACGATGATGCGCTTGATAGATACGACGTGTTGATCACTCCAACCCTTCCATACATCGCTACCTCGCACGCACCCCTTGATGCACCGCCACTCGACCAAATCGCCAAGCAGGTAGGCCTGACTAGCAACACCTGTCAGTTCAATCAGACGGGCCATCCAGCTTTGACGATGCCAGTCGGACTTTTAGAGATCAAAGAGGGACCTCTGGCTGGGTCGGGGACTAAACTGCCTGTGGGGCTGCAGCTAGTCGGGAAATGGTGGTCAGAGGAGACTGTACTTAGAACTGCGTATGCGTGGGAACTTGCAAATGACTGGCAGACAATGTAACTCGTCCAGTAATTGAAATAGTTTGACAATTGAGGTACCGTTGCAAATACCTAACGTATGGTGTCGGAAAGTTCCAAGGTTGTCTGTGGAGGTGCAAAGGTGTCTATAAAATACCGCTAGTCCTCTTCTAGACATCACGCGTATATGTACTAGCAAGAGTCTTGATCCCCACCTACCTAGGCCTGCGGCAGGATGAAAGATTAGTATCAAACAACTGATCCTATTCACGGTTTGATTTAATCATCTAAGGTCCTTCGACGCACTTACGATGATGCTTTCACACGATACTCCTTCCCACCCTCCACATCCACAACCACATACCCCCCGGCAAAACTCGCATTATACGCCCTAGACACCCCATCCCAAGCAACCTCTCCATCCACAGAAACCGTCGCATTCCCAGAGGTAAGGATAGAGATACTCCCCTTCGTCCCCTCCGGCGCCCCAACCCCAAGCTCAAACCCCGCACTCTCATTCTCACTCGTCCAATTCACAGCCAACGGTCCCTTCGGAGTCGGCACCACGCCTCTCGCCCAAGTGATATTCGCGGGGGCAATAGGTCTAACGCTCCAAGTAGTAAACCCGACCCCAGTCGGCGTCACGCCTAGCACGAAATTCGTCAGCGCTGGCAGCACGCCTGTACTCCAGCCATGCGCACAGCTGGTGAATCCTTCTTCGTAATAAGACCCGTTAGCGCCGATCCCTTCCCACATAGTGATTCCGGGATCATGAGTACTCATCCATCCATAGAGACGCTTTATTTCTTCGATGGCAGAGTCGGCGAGGCCGGGGGTGCTGAAGCGAGCTTGGATCTCGAAGTAGGATAGGAAAGCGTATACGCGCTGGGAGAAATCTTCGCCTAGTACGTCGTTATCGTAGAATGCATTGCCGTATGGACGGGATGTGTGTTGAGAGAAGTAGTTAAGAGCTGAGGAGGCGAAGGATTCGTTCGCAGCGCCAGAGAGAATGGCAATGCTGTTACCGTCTTGAGCGTGGCGGGTAGGACCCACGTCGGAATCGAGATAAGCGCCTGCGGTGGCATCCCAGAGATGTGCGTTTAATGATACGGAAACGGCTTCTGCTCGTTGTGTCCATTCCTGGGCGTTGGAGTCGTTGGTTTGGAGGAAGGTTGCGATTTGCGCGGCTTCTTTGAGCGCTTTTATGTAGAGTGCGTTATAGTATGCGACGGTGCCGCGTCGAGGTAGAAAAGCGTAGTCGCCTGTGCTTGAACTTTCTTTCCAAAGAAGTCCAGTAGACGCGTTTGTGACTGATGGGTAGTAATTGTTTAAGACCTTCTCGAGGGCTGAATAGTATGTCCGGGCATAGTCGAGATCTCCCGTATATGTGATAAGGTCGTAACTAGTGGATACCCACCAAAGCGGGTAATCGAATAGTGGAAGAGTGTAATTGTTGATGCTTGCTGGCGGGATCCACCCATCGGCCCTCTGATGGTCTGCCAGATCCGCCAGAACATTGCGTGCCGCAATGCTCTTATCGTGAGTGAGATACAAGCTCCTCGCAGAAACAGCCAGATCTCCAACGTAAGGATCCCTGTCTCGTTTGGCGCCGTCGAAGATCACTTGCTTCCCGATTAATGAGGAACTCGCGGCATTGCGTGGATCAACATAGTCGGCCAGGAACGTATCGATGTTCATATCGTTTGTGTAAGCCGCATCGAACCAGTATTGCGTTAGCTCCTCGTCTGAGCACTCGAACCAACCAGTGAAAGTATCCGGTGTGCCCAAGAAAGCGGAGTAGTTAAGGGCGATTGATTCAATGTAGACCTCGCCGTAAGGCTGGGCAATTGGAGCATCTGAGTCTAATGCATCCAGCCAGACCTTGAGATATCGAAATCCATGCAAACCATCGGAGCAAACCTGTTTTCCAAAAGCGCACCCGTGAGTATCAGACCAAGTGCTCGGCTCATTTGGAACCACATGCTATGAGTCGTAATCAGCGGATTCAAATACCACGCCCTGCCAAAGACGGAATATCTACCTGATCAGTCCCTGGAGTTATGGTATCCCCCTATCCACCATTAGTCATGCGGAATGATTTTCTCATCAGCATTCGCAAGTTCAACTCACATTATACGAGCGAGAGAAGTCGCTGACATTCCCCAAATACTCCCGAGTCTCAGAGAACGCGACCCTGATTCCCGTTCCATTGCCTTTAGCTCCCGCAAAAGTAAAAATCGGAAATCCAACTATGTTCTTGCCAAAGTCAACCACAATAGTCGGTGCCGATGTATTTGACGTTCCAGCAGCACGGGATAAAGTCGCGAAGGCGCTATCCGACGCGAGCACAGCCTCCGCGTTCGAGACGTTGTTTGTTGTCGATAGGATTTTAACTGGGCGAACAAGAGTTTCATTTGGTGCGCGGAGGTACATTTGCCATGTAACGTCGGTACCGTGTACGATGCCGACGAACCCAAGTAGCCAGACGTGGAGCACGCGAAAATACTGTTGGAGCATAACTGTAGTCCAGCCGCCGAATATGTCCTACTTGCCGATAGTAATTCCTCGGACCAATTTTGGGGAAGAGGAGTGATATCGCCAATTACATATCATGGTTAGAACCTAGGGATAGAATCATCTTTTGAGTTCAAACTGATGGCTAAGAACTTCGTATTCCTTCGAGTTCGGTCCATTGAACCCCGAAAGCATGGCAGAATTTAACGCAGATCACCGCGTACGCTTTGACCAGAAGGAGGACGTTGAGTCTGGGAGATCTTTCTCTGCTTTAGCCAAGGATTTGACCTGCCTTTATCCCATCATCTAGCGATTTTAGCTGGGAGGCCGAAGGATTAGAGATGCAATGTCTGTTCAAACGCCGTAGTATTTGACTCTAGAAACATCGATAATGCAAAGATCAAGGTGAAAAGGTATTTAGGTACAATGTATGAAATAAATTGGGACCTGCCTTGCGGAGAGTAGAGTGTTTTCCTGGGGTAGGGTTGGAGATCCTACGGTGACGTAGCCTACTATTAGGACGCGGGGTGCCCCATATCTATCTTTAGCGCGAAAACGAGGTCGCCTCAGCATTTGACCTGGCAAGCCTTTAGCAATGAATCGTCAGCCTCATAAATTCTTTCTAGTATACATAGCATATAAATCGAAGCCGGTAAGATGCTCAGTTGATACCTCCACATGAGTTCGCGCAAACGTGAAGGTCCGGTCCAAGGTGCAAACTTCAACCTCGATCTCGGACTCGATGAGCCATCCAACCAGCTGCTTAAGCCATCTCAGCTTTTTTGGCCCTTCTCTTTTTAAAAGTGATACTTTGCCAAATATCTGTCCAGAGACCCAATGGAGGATCAATGCTGGCCTCATAGGCATCGATAACAGGCCGCTCCCAGACCAAATCAGCTTCCTCTGGCTTCACGAATTTTGTTCTCTTCCAGAGCTTGAAGCCAATGTACAGGATGATGTCGATGAAGCACATAGCATAGTAGGTGAAAAATGTCCCCACATCAAATGCGTAGAAGGTTGCATATCCGTAAATGGCGAGGACGACAGACATAAGAATCAAGCCAGCCCAAGCGACGTACGGCTGTCCCAAACCCTTGTACGGTAGGCTGTTGCGGTCGAACCCTTGCGCTTTCATCGCCCGATAGAAGAAGAGGTAGACGGTGCACATGATAATGTAGTCCATGATCTGTCCCGCCTGGGTGATGTTTGCAAGCCTGTCACGAGTTAGCATATCCAAAATCAGGACTGTGATAGATTAATTACACACCATTTAACACCCTGAGATGCGCTGGTTCCGACCGAAAGGAAAGCCAGAAGGGGAAATATCATCGTGACGCAGAAGCAATATATAGGCACACCGGCTTTAGTAGTCTTGTGAAGAAATTTCGGCGCATGGCCATCAAGTGCAAGCGAGTAAAGAGACCTAGTCGCACAGTACACGTAGGAATTACCTATGAAGAGGTTAGAAGAAGGGAGTAAGGTCATAAGAGCAGTGTGGTCTCACCTGCGGAGAAGATGGAGGTCACCATGAGGGCCTAAAAGCATATTAGGATTGGCAAATTAATAGCAGAAGAGAAAATCATCATTTGATAGATCTTAGAAATAAAGGAAAAGAAGCTTACGTTGGTTAAATCAGGCAATACGCTAATACCCATATTCTTCATAGCGATTACGTAGGGAGATGAGGCACCAGAACCAGTTCCTACATTGTTGAGAAGGTCGTTCAACGTCGGATCGTTATAGGGTAAGATGATGCCGACACAGAGCGCTCCCAGGATAAAGAAAATGCCGAATCGCCAATACATGGTCTTGAATGCCTGCTTGATTGTCACACGGGGGTAAATAGCTTCACCTGCAACCATGGAGACATATTCCGGGCCGACGATGGTGAAGGCGGCTTGAAAGAATGCGCCCAGAAACCCTTCGAATCGACCGAGGCTACCAGTATGAATATACTCGGCAAAAGATCCGGGGTTATTCCAATAGCGGAAACCGTAGGCATCACGCTTTGGATTACCACCAACCTGACATATTCATTAGACAGGCGGGAGATTTTGTTGCAGAGGCTAATTACCATGGTAATGAAGGTAAATGCGAACAGCATAAATATGAGCAGAATCTTGCCGGATGCTCTATCAAAACGTTAATCGAGCTCAAGCCACAAGGAAAGAAGCTCTTACAGCCAGAATTCACTCTCGCCGTAAGCTCGTACGGCGAATAGATTGATGATGCTGGGCTGTATTAGCAACGGATCTCGAATTTGGCGTGACAGGCATACCCATATAGTACAATGCATGCAGCAACAACTGCAGCTACTGGAATGTCGTCTCTCCAAAAGGTCAAAACCAGATTGAGAGCAGAAATCTCGAAAGGAATTAACACAGCTTCGTAGAGCTGCAAAGATTAATAGGAGTCCGCAATGTTGCGACACCGAAGGACGTACGAAGAAATTCCAGCCAGCCATGAATCCATAGGCTTCATCAACCCATTTTGACGACATTCTGACGAAACATTGTCAGTAGAGTGGGAGAGGGAGGGAGGGAGGGAGGGAGAGAATCATACCTGACCCATCCGCCCACCACGGGGTACTGCGTGCTCATCTCAGCCATGCTACTGTTCACCAATGCCAAGATACAACTGTACAAGGCAAAGGCGAGGAACAAGCTGCCCGGTCCACCTGTTCAACGAGTTAATCTAGTCTTCCCTTTCTTCTTTCATGATTTTGTCACCTTCAACGAGTCCCCAAGCAATACTGACGAACAGCGCGGTTCCAATGGAGCCTCCTACAGCAATCCATTGTATCTGGCGATTGCTCAACCGTCGATGCAGGCCATCGACATCTTCGGCGATACCGATATCGTTCTCGTTGTTCTTGCGATTGAACGCCGGAGGGCCCTCTCCAGAGTCCGCCTTGTCAATAACGTACTCCTTCGACATGTTTGAAAAGTGGTGCAAGGAACAATGAAGTCGGGGAGAAGGTATGCGGCGGCAATGCCGAGTTTTAAGGCAAGCTGCAGCGATCTCAGGTTACGCCAGGCGACATCACTAGTAGGTGTCTAGCGCCGCTTTTGAATGTCGATCCAGATCTCAGCGGGCAGGGCATGAATAAGCCGGATTCCGACTTTTCATAGGTTGCACGGCGTACATCACGTGTAATCACGACTGGATTTTGGCCGGGGAAGGGTCTGGCAACCCCGGTGAAGGCCTGGAGAGGGTTAGCTGTTGTGCGCCACAGGCAAAAGCAAGTCAAAAACCGGGGCAAACCCGAGGGGATCAATTTTCCCTGTGAGTTCTAGCACACGACAAACTGGTCGAAAATCCCTCTGTAACGCTGTTATCGCAGTAGTGATGAAATAGTTGGACAAAGGATTCGGTGGTTAGAGCGATAACGTTGTGGGGGTTTCGTCGATTGGGGTAGCTACGTCAGCTTGAACTTCGGCATCCGTCAGGCCAACCATCCTGACGTTCACGGTTCCGCCTCCATTCGCCTTGCCGCCATCGAGAAGCTGGCTCAAACTATTTCTTAGAAGTATGCGACGGCGTGGCCACGTCTTCATTGAGATAACAGACAGACCATCTTTTCATTCCATCGAGCCTGGCTAGTCATCAATCGAGTAATGCTAGCCTCTGCTTAAACCCCCTGCGGACTACGTATCTTGGTTCGAAAATGTCAAGATACGGCCCTGCAAATGATATATTTGCACCTGGTGATACTGAAGGAGCAATGGGAGGCCATTAGTGAAGTGGGATGAACATCTAAGCCGCCGTAGAAAAAGACCGCAAAGTTAAATCCGCATTCTTCCATTGTACTATACACTTTCTTCAACTACTTGATACTTGCAACTATAACGGGAACTGCAGTCAATCTAACATTAAGCCAATTAAAATACAGGTCTCCTAATTCTATATCTTCTATCAATCTCAATGCCTCAAATCCAAGCAACTAGTATCACCTCTCTTTCTTTATATTCAAACTTCGGACCCGCTGCGACGTAACTACCACGCGGATGTCCCGTGACTCAGAGCTCTTTCCCGAACACTAACACAACCGAGCGAACAAAACCAACGTCTTTCTTCTTCCCATCTCAGACCTCATCCGTTCTACTTCAAGACGGCTACCCGCGAAGAGTCTCATATGCCAGACTACTGCGATGACGTACTAGATTTGTCCTACTGAGGCATTCGCGACGGCGAAGAGCTTTAAGCGAAAGAAGCCGACTCGCCAACAAGAGAAGCAAAGCTCGTCTGCCACTCAGGTCCCATTTGATGCGAGGAATGTCCTTTTTCTATCTACTCTTTACGACGGAGATGCCAAAGGAGAACCGTCGAGATGGGGGTGGGGACATGGGGAGACATCATTACACTCCCTAGCTGAACAAGTCTGGAGAGTACCTATTCCACACAATACTTCTCCGAATAACCTCGAGGACGGCAACTGGCTTTAATGGCTGTCCCAGAGTCCAGATCCTCTCTGTCGGCTGATGGCAAAGCTGTAGGTAACATGCTCCGAAAATGACTTATTATGACACCCTGTGTGGTGTTTATCAGTTGTTCCTCACTACTTTCTTCTCCCCTTCCCCTTTTTCCTGCCAGGAGAACTAGGATAGAGAAGGCGGAGTCGAAGTCCTTAGATACAGCAATCTCGAAGCGGGAAAGCAAGCAAGCAAGCTATATGAATAAATCTGGTATCGAACAGAATAGAGAAAATGCCGCTAGAGGAACTAAGCCAGAAAGCAGTCTCATGGACCAAGAAAAGATTGAAAGCAAAACACAAGACAAGAATGGAAAGTATGTCTTTGCCCATTTTAGTTCAACGAACAGAAAGGAAATAAGAAGGGAGCAATGAATAATTAGGAGGAAGAAGCACACAAGGCATGCATTACCACCAACCAACCAACCAACCCGCCCGGATCACACAAACCCCAAAAACCCCCAACCCCACCGCCCGTCCCCAAGCATACCCACAATCCAGTCCTCAGCCTTTACCCTCACGCCCCCGGCGTCGTACTCCTCTCCCGACTCTCCCTCTTCGTCCCAAATGCCCCCAGCCCCTTCCTAACCTTCGGGCTCTGCGCCACCACACTCGCCAGCTCCGCCGCCGCCCAAGAACTCCTGACAACCACCTTCCCCTCTCCCACGCTCACAGCCTTCTCCCCGCCCGCGCCCTGATCGTCAACGAAGAACGTCGCCTCGCCGAGATCGTCGTCGCTGCCGAACGTAGAGTGGTCTTTGACGATGACCTTGAAGGGCATGTCGGGCGAGCAGGGGACTTTGAAGGACTCGTTTTCGAAGGTTAGGAGGGATGAGGCGTCTTTGGATTTGAGGTGTTTGGTTTTATGCACTTCTTTGCTGCCTTTGGGCGACTCGAGTTTTACGTGGACGCGCACGTTTGTGCCGGCTGGGTAGCCGGTTGCTGAGACGATGGATAGATTCGCTGTACCTTGTTCGCCGCCGCCACCGGGCGAGGCGCCAAGGTGAGATGCGATGCTTGCTGCGCCCCAGGATTTATGTCGCTGGTGGGGGGATGGGGTAGCTATGCCTGATTCATCTTTTTCCACGCTGATGGCGGGGGGCATTTCGTCGACGCTGCCGTTGGGAGTATCTTCGCGCTCGAAATCTTCAGGCCCGCCTGCACCGCGTGATTTGCGACGTTTGAAACCACGGCCGAGGAAGGAGGCGCCCTTGACGACACCGCCGCCGACCATGACGGCGCCTTTACCGACGCCTTTGACAGGCGCACCGATGACTTTGCCGGGAGCAGCGAAGGTGCCGCTGAATGTGGACGAGCCTTGACGGGAACGAATGACGTAGTCGGGTTTGAAGAGCATCTTAAGACGGATGGTTCCGGATTTCCCGTCAAGACCTAGGTCGACTGTTTGGGCGGCGAAAGGTTCCAGAATTTCGAGGTTGATGGCAGCTTTGCCGAGAAAGTCCGCCTTATCGCCGAAGTCCCAGTCGTAGACGTTGACTTCGAATTGGGCTGCTGTTCTTGATCGGACTGGCACTTCGAAGAACTCGTTCCAGGCTGGGTGAAGTGTCTTTTTCTGGGTTTTGGTCTTGTATACTTCCTTACCATTAAGGTTGAACTTGCAGTAAGGATCGGAGAAGCCGTTTCGGTCGGCTGCAGGAAGGTCTGCGGCATCAAGAACGTCGACGCGGAGAGTGCCTTGGTTGTTAAAGGATTCGGATGGGTCGAGACGCATCTTGATGGGAAGGTACTTCAAGCTAACAGTGATCTTGTTATCATGACCATCATGGTCTTTAATGTTGAGTTGTGTCGGTGTGTACTGCGATGAGGTCAGTTGTTGAAATGATATTCGTGAGTCCGCAGGACTTACCAAGCAGCGTCTCAAGGTGTCCAAGGTGTTTCCTGTCAGCTTAGCGATGACATGGTTCTCGCTACCCTCGCCCTTCTTATCAACATGTTCAATCATGCGTAGGGTGATCTTCGAAAAGTCAAGTTCTCGAACCATCGTATCACCAACTGTAGCCGTTAGCTAATGTGAATAATATGACCCGTAGAATACCTTACTTTCATTGAAAGTCATGCTCTTTGACTTGATCTTAGTCGACGAGTAAGATGGGAATGCCATGTCATCCATAAGGATATCGACATAGCAGCCAGTTCGTGAGAACTCCCCGTCAATAAGCTTGAACACGATAAGACCAGATTCTGCAGTGCTGTTAGCGCGAACATGGAACACATACGCCGCTACATACCATATTGCTGAAGATCATCTGATGTAAGGTGGATCTTCGGAATCTCTTTCTTCTCTGTCGGTCCGGTCTCTTCCTGCTCATTCTCTCCTCTGTCTAGCTGTTTAGCAAGATCCAATTCACTGCCTTCAGGTGCAGTCCTTAGTGATGAAATAGTCCCAATGGTGCCGCTGCGAGAAACCTTCTTTTCATGGCTTGTACTAGGTCTGTTGGATTCTGTGCTCTTTCTACTGGATTGCTCAGTGCTTTGTCGACCCAACTGTAGGCTGGCTCGTTCTTTCTCCTTCTCCTCTTCATCTGGGTCCACAATATTGTAGGTCGGGTAGAATGAGCAGGTGAAATTCAAGATTCCCTTGGGCTGTGACCGGGGTCCAGTGCGAAGACCCTGAGAGAGCAGAGTTTTCTGCTCGTTAACAAGATATTCGCCATTTTCATCCTGTCGGATGTAGTCTGCCGCAGAGAGTTCGACATGGCCAAGGGACCGATCTTTGCCGAGATTTTCTTCGTCCATAACCTCAAGGAGTAGCCTTTCCCGGGTCGTATGCATTGGAACATAGATGACTTCATCCCAGTCCGGGTTGAGATTGTTCTTGAAGGTAACTGTTCGACCCTTCTCGATACCCGAAAGGAGAACTTTGACATAGGGATCAGACTTGCCCATGGTTTCGACGTTGCGTAAGTTCCGGGCATTCTGGAAATGGAGCCGCATTACTCCAATGGGAGTGATATAGCCACCAGATCCACCAAGAGCACCTCTAATTGCCACAGGCTTCCACTGTAGAGTCATCTTGGCTCGGCCACTTTTCACACCAGCGAGACTATACCATTCCTGACCTTTAGCCATGCATTCCAGCATATCGTCGACGCTGATCTGGTATGTACCAATTATTGGGTCCGAAGAAATATCGCGATCATCTTTCAGGACCAGGCCGAGCTTCGCCTTCTTTCGGTCAGTGATGAGAAGCTCTTTCGAAGCATCCGGCCAGATAGGATTGTTGGTTCTCTTGAGTTTCTTCGAGATATGCGCTTCTCTGCCGTTGACCAAAAGGACAGCGTAGGGATTCAGCTGACCAATCAAGCTCTTACTGCCGTCAAGCTCTTTGGCTTGCTCAACTGTAAAGCGTACAATTCCGGTGTTGGATTCTGGCGGGGGTTCCATGGTACCATCCTCGAGTTTCAATCCCTCAAGCACAGGGAAGAAGCGGATATCGCACTGGACAACACCGCGAGCTCGGCCATTAGCCATAAGTTCAAGATGCTGGTTCTCATGTTCGTTGTCTTCCTCCAATTGTTCCAGCGCGAAGGTGGCAGTGCCAAGTTCTTTATCCTTTCGATATTCATTCCAGTCGTATACGTTGATCGTCAGAGCATCCTTAAGAGAAGTGATGATAACATTGACGGTCTCGTTCCAGCGTGGATTTGCATTCTCATGGACGGTCTTCGTTCTTCCAAGCTCGGTCCTGTTGTTGATTGCAACAGTGGCATATGGGTCAGGTGTCCCAGAGAACTTATCGGGATTCTTGAGGCCTTGAGCTCCATGGAATGTGATTTGCAATACACCGATTGCTTGATCAACTGGGTTTCCTGCAAGCATCTTCGCGATCTCGATAGGGAAGACATTGGGATCATACATCATCGGACCGAGGTTAGCATGGATCTGCTCTTGAATAAAAGATTCTAGACCAGGAACAAAGTTGATGTCAAAGCCGAAAGTATCACCGCCGAGGGGTTTGCAGACGTAATCGATTGTTGGCCGCTCCAGGAAGCAAATCTCGACTTTCTCGATATGGGGAAATTCGAGCTGCAGCTTGACTTTCACCCTCATCAAACCGGAGAAGGCCATGTCCTCGACAATAACGTCCAAACCTTTGCTGACGAGTCCTTTACCGACACGAACCTCGAGAACGACCTTTGGATTGATCTTATTCTTGATCTGCCTTGCCGTAAGATCGGCGGTGTCGTTCGGCGTGAAGCTGAACTTCCAATCCATGAGGACAATGTCATCCTGTGCTTTGGGATACGTCTTGACATGTTCGAGTCTCGGTGGCTTCGTGCCTAGCACGAATTGCCTCATTCTCAAGCTGTCCAGAAAGGCCGGGGTAGACGTAGATAGAACCTGGTCCACGGAATTGACGATGGTCTCGCAAAGAATTGGAGCGTATATCGGCCAGAATTTGACCAAGAAGCTGTTGATCCATTCCAGAGACTCCGAGTCCGTTTCCAGCTTGTTTTTTGCCAGCTCACGGTTGAGATCGTCTCGACAATTACGGCGTACGCGGCGGATTGACGTTCGATAATAGGTTCCACATATTGCCATGACGAGAAAGACCCATCCAAGCCCTCCGCCGAGAACAGCGATAACCCAAGACGACAAACAGGCGAATATGATGACCCCAGTATTGTGGTACCAATCTACGATATCGGTAAGCTTCTCCTACATCACTGAATCTTACATACTAACCACCAAAGAACTTGTCCTCAAGCTTCCCTTCTAGAAATGTCTGGTGATCCAACATTGTACCCTCGTCCTCCTCTTCTCCAGCTCCGAGTTGGCCAAACCTCGGCGCCCAGCCAACTCTCTCCCACCGAGAATCCTCGTCCAACTCTGGGGGGTGTCCATTGGCGGTAGCTTTCTCTCCGTTCGTAAGAGATGGTGGGGCAATCGCGCCCGCTTTGGAGGGTGGAGGGAGGTCATATTTGGTGCCTGGTGCGCCATCCTGCAATAGTTCAATCAGTCAGTTTGACAGTCTTTACTTAATGGGAAGCTTGAGGAGAACTCTTACTGCGTCTGAGACTAGAGCGGTAGCATTGGGTTTCCGCTCACGTTTGAGGCCTGCTGGTACATGCTGTGTGGAGATTATTAGCTTATTAAGGCGCGGTATAAAAAGGAACTTCTCAGCAAGATACTCACAGATCGCAACTGTGCCGCCTTCTCATCTGGCGAAGCATCAGGATTGAACTGATAGGCTGCGGAACCGCCTTTCTTTGCCTCATCCATAACCGTGTTCTCTGCAGCCTGAGCCGTGACATTGGAGTTGGGGTCTCGCGCGGCCTCCAATGCACCCTGCTGCTTGAGCTCTGAGGCGTGACTTGACGCCATTGTCCGCTTCCACCGCCGAAGACTGCAGCCGAGGAAGCAATGGAGAGGTGTTAAGGGTGGTGAGGGAAGAAGTAGGTCGGGCAATTAGGTTGAGGTCGGAAGAGGCTGAGTTGGAGGTGGAGAGTCGAGACGGGGTGTTTGTAGATGTCGTTGGCCCAGAACCGAGATGCAGCAATAAGTAGCTGCCGTTAGTGGTATGACGGAGCGGGCGCTATGGGCTGCGCGACAGCACTGGCGTGGAAAGTGGAGGAGCAGTCGAGGAAAAGAAACAACAAGAAGGAAAGGGCAAAGAATGACAGAGGCCTTGAAGAAGGTGAATGAAGCAATGGAAGAAGTTGGGAAGCTGGGAGAGGTCAAGTCAGCCCGGTGCGTGCAGGTGACGATCGTGGACGTCTCTGAGCTTGGAATTTCTTGAACCGCGTTTGCATCCTTGCGGCGATCCAAGCCGCGATTTGTGGCAGGGAACGCGAGCAAATCGACCAGCCCATACTCCAATTCACTGGCATCTGCCAGGTGTTCGTGTCTCTGTCGTTTACGTGCACATGCTCGCAAGAGCTGAGTCTTTACAACTTATTGTCCTTCTACACATGCCATGTTCTACGCATTTCCCTAAGAGATTCATTCTTGATTGGCATTTAGCCGCCCGTCCTCAACGGCGCAATAAATCCTAATGCATTCAAAGAGAAATGAGCCCATAACATAATATACAAGGTATCCATGCATGTTCGCTTGCTTGTACGCCCAGATATCCTCATCCAAGTCATCAAGTCGTAATCCAGTAATAGTGGCGGTGCAAAATACCAAGCCATAAACATATGCTGGGGAAAATATAGAGAGAAAAATAGAAAGCCAACAAGTTCCGTTGGGTCTCTACTAAACCAAACCTTTAAGAACTCAATGCCATGGTGCTTCTACTGGGTATCTTCGTCCTCCAACGCCAGACTCAGCCGCTTTCACATATCGATGCGTCCTAGAATTCGACCGCTCTCGGTCCCTGTCTCGCTCGCGTTCTCTCTCCCAGTCTCTCTCTCGGGGACTGTCTCGAGGACTGCCCCGATGTCTGTCCCTCTCCCGTGGCCTATCTTCAGACGCGCGTCCGCGTCGACGGTCGTAATCGTAGGGTTCACGTATCACGGGACTCTCCGATTCCCGTGGACTCCGTTCCTTTACTGTGTATCTGACACCATGCGGCTGATGGCTGGTACGTGCTGGCATTGGCGGCCTCCGGTTTTGAGATTGTATGTTGGCTACATGGGTTGCGAATAGCGGTGATTTGGTGGGGACGAATTGTCCATACACTGGGGACTGAGATTTGTGGCCTTGCGGTGAATGTGTTGAATATCGGCGGGGTTCGTCGTAGTAAGGGGGAAAATATTCCCGTGGACTTGGAGGTGGGTCGTGGCTTCGCCGGTGTCGCAATACTGGTGTCCTACGGCGAGAAGGCGGTCCATCAGAGTCAGAATCGGCAGAAGAGAAGCTCTCTTCTTTTCTAACATGGGGTCTCTTATGAGAATATTTCGGCTGAGGCAGTGGTGGCTCTAATCCCGTAGGTGTAGGCTCATCATCTGAATAGCCCTCTTCTGGATATTTCCCTGGCAAACTCCGCCGTCTACTGCCGAAGGGATTCCACATATGTCGGACACTATTGGCAACAAGTCGGCTCCGATCTTCTACAAATTGCCTAGGCGATCCACGCTTGGAAGAAAGGCGTCGGCCAAAGGCAGGTCTCGATTTTCGATTGCGGTAAAGCGGGTCTTCAAAGTACTTCGCTGCTCCATGACGCTCATCCGCTGAGCCTTCGCCAGAAAACTCGCTCGATATACGTGGCTCATCCACTTCTACGTGCACTCGTTCCACATTTGGCTTCTGCTCTTCCTCTTCTGCTTCCCTCCGCAACCTGTCCGCCACGCCTTCATACCATTGTACCATAGCATCGTCAGGCTTGTCGGGGAAGCATTCCTTGGGGAGAATCTTAGGGAATGGGGTTCCGGTAGTGGGATCGAGTATGTCAAAATCGTGAACAGCTTTTTGTAGGAACGGAACATGTTCCTCGGGTCCCAGCAACAGTTGGATTGTCTGCCATGTCACGAACCCTTTCTTCTTCAGGGCTGGTATCGCAGGACAAGAATAGCCGTCATCATCGGGAGCCGGCTGGAGAGAATGGAGGCATCCGAGTGATCTGTAAATAAAGGATATCGAGGAGGGTACTGTGTCAACAAACAATACGTCATAATCTCCGCCGACAGCTCGGTAGAACGCCGCAAGCTGTTTGGGTGTGAGATCTGGAGTTTCAGAAGGTTCAAACCGTGAGCCCTATCGAATGAGAAGATATGTTAGCGATCATCGTCAAAAAAATGATGTAGTCGTGAAGGAGAGCTTCGAGATGACGTACAATGAAGCTTGCTATTCCCCCGAGGAGCTTATTCAACAGCTCGGTTCCGCATTTGTCTGTCTTGAAGAGATACCCCCAATACTGAAGGGCCTCTTTGTGTGCACTCTCGTTCGCCTCAGTGGTCATCTTGGCTCCGGACTGTCGTCAAGGTGTGATATGGAGATAATGTGGGTGGGGTCGTTGGTGAAGGCGGATCGGGGGCTCTAAGAACCATCCGGTTCGTAGATAGGGTTAATTGTGAAGGAGCTGTTGATATGCATATCTGCAGGCCGCAATAGCATACATATACGTTGTTGTGGAGGATGACTGGTGACCTAAGCCTCAAGCAGGCTCAGAACTTGTGTTACTCCCGTCTGCCAAGTTAGATTACACCCTCGAACCTTGGAATCGCGAATCGCGAATGGCGTATGGCGCAGGCAGACGCACAGCCACACCAAATATTGGAAAGGCGTTCCTCAGGCAACAGCAAAAAGGAGTCAAAAAGTCGGATCATGTCGGAAATTGGGTGATTTCGGACATGATCCTTAGACCTAGGTAAGCAGCCGGGTTCGTATTCTGTCACCAGAGAATCACATGTTCGAACTCGGGATAACCGCATCCAGATCCAACCGCATACCTAATCTAAGGATTCACAAGCATTCCAGTCAGATGGTGACTACACAGTCAATGCAAATCACGTCTATTACAGATATAGAGCAGTATTATGTCTCGAATGAAGGTACACTATCCAGCCTGAGCTTGCCACTTTAATAGAAACCATGCATTCCCATCATCATCATCGCGGTATCGAACGGGCCCATGCAGTAGCAAAACTAATGCTCCAACAACCTCAAGCTTCCCTGCACAACTACGTTTTCCAGAATAGAACCTGGAGGAATGTCGATCGTGCTGCCTTCTGTTGCAACGATGATGACTGTGCCTTTCAGCACGACACCTCGGCCGAGATTGACCGCACCAGTGATGGTCAAGTGATCTAATTCGACGATCTTTGGGATGCTTGGGATGCGCGACTGGAAGTTGGATACTTTCTTGAAGTCGCTGCCGAGCTTGATGAGAGGTGCAGGTCCGAATCGGTTCGGGTCAATCACGAGCTGACCGTGCTGAAGAGTGTAAAGATCAGACTTGACGAGCATAAGGTCAGAGCAAGTCTTGACGGGCAAGAAACGCCTCCTAGGTACGTTGACACCGTGAGCGTTGTTGAAGTGGCGAATGGCAGCACCGACAGCAGTTTCGAGTTGAAGAACAGAGAGATCTGCCTCTCCCTTCTTGTCAGCTGGAATTGACTTTCCGTTCGGGATGATCTCCATAGCGAGCTCGTTGTTCTCCACAACGCGCTTGACTGCCTTCAGGTTCATCCAGATGTTGTTGGTGTTGAAGTATTTAAATTTCTTGATGGACTTGAACTCGTTCACGTGCTCCTTGGGCACCTGTGCGATTTCAAGAAGACGAACAGAGCCTTCGTAGTCGATGATAGTACCACCCTTGACATCGGCTTTGGTCTTGTCTGTCAACTCCATAATGTACTCAGCCTTGGAGTCCACCATGTGCTGCAAGATGCGCAGATCCACGACAGCTCCCAAGTTGTCGGCATTTGACAAGAAAACGATCTCAATGCCACGGTCAATGAGCTTGTCGAGTATACCAGAGTTGTACAGAGACTCGAAAACGTCACCGTGACCCGGAGGATACCAGTTCGAGATGTCGGATTCGGAGGATTTAGGTGCAGGGAGCAGGGAGTCCTTAAGGACACGAGGGTATTTAGATTGGTTGAAGGTCATAATGTCGATGTTGTGGCCTTCATATTTCTTGATGATATTGGCTGTGTCCGAGTCCGTGTTGAACGAGTTCATGAGCACGAACGGTACGTTTACGTCGTAGGTTCGGTTGAGATACTCAATCTGCCTGACCGAGAGGTCGAGGAAAGACATGCCATCACGAACCTCAATGACTGACTTGGGACCAACGCAACCCATGGAGGTACCCAGGCCACCATTGAGTTTGACCACAGCAAGTTTGTTCAAGTATTCGACAGCTTCGGAGTTGGCGAGGTCATTGTATTCAACCACCTGCTCGGGCTTTGGTGGAGCAATGCGCGACCATTCGATGGCATTGCCTTTCGCCTTGTCGTTCAGGTATCTCCGGAAGAGGGCGAAAAAATTGTCCATTTCGGTCTCAAACCTCTGAATTTGTAGGGTTAGTCCATGCTCATTTTGATGTATGCTAGAATTTCCTTACCTGTTTCTCCTTCGGGTCCTTGACCGTGTCGGCTAGCTTATTGAGAGCATTGCGCATTTGGGAAGCAGCAACATTGGTAGAAGTGTTCTCGAAAGCCTGATGGATAGCGGACTTGTCAGCAGGCATTTTTGTAAAAAGTCAAGGCTGTTTGAAGCGTTGTGGTGTTCGAATGCCGTCGTTTTGTGCCTCGCGCTCATGCCAGCCTCCCGCGATAAGCTGTGGTTATGGACAGCAAATTATTGAAGTCGTGAAGTTTCTAGCATGACGCAATTGTACTCGCGCCAACCAAACTTCAGTGACTGGAACAATTGCTCTGGCAAGTGAAGAAACACTTTTCCCGTGACGCGAACGTGAAGATCCAAAGCAGTCACAAATGTGGTTGGAGGAAGCTCAGTAAGCTAGAAGCTGAGTATAGCTTCGGGCTTAGCTGAACGCTTCCGTGAGCCACAAAAGATGAGCTGAAAGGATTTGCCGACGCGCTCAGGAATAGTTACTATCGTTCCGCTATCAACCCAGCTGTCAAACCTGGCGTTCGAAGCTTATTGACGGCTCCACAGTGCATGAACCTGATTGTTGCACATGTGTAATTGCCCCGCGCCCAGTTCCTGCCGACAGCGCATGGTGCGTAGTCATGGCAGTACTGGTATATTCGAACGCAGGGATGCAGTGGTACAGCCTTGAAGCTGCAAAAGGAGAATTGAACTCACAACATGAGATTGGCTCTTCCCATGGTGCCTGGAAGAAAAGCCATCTGCGTCGCCGTTGCCGGACTTTGCGGCTGAAGGGGGCTTCAGATGCGAAGGAATTGCTGACTTGAGAGACATTGTGGTATTTTGTGAGGGTTTCTGAAGAATAGAGAAGGGCAGGTATTAGTACGGCGGAGAAATTGTCGGGGAGGAGGGATGAGGGATGAGGGGAGAGCTCACAGAGCTTTGGCTGCTCCAAAAATCGAGATTCCTGGTCTGTGCAACGGTTTACTTATGTGGGGCTTTCCGACGGCGTGGCAAGATAAACGTCAGACCTCGTGTTGGTCAAGCTTAAGAGTAGGTAAGCTCACGAAGGGTGAGGGATTCAAATAGATTTGGGAGGGAAGGGTGGAGCTACAGTAACGTGGATGAGCAAGCAGAGGGCCTCCTTTCCTTTTTATATCTCCACGGCTCCCCTTCAGCTGCAAGGCGCAACAAGCCCGTCAGGGTCTAAGCAAGCCTTGTAGGAAAGTGCCACACGGCGTCTCGAAACTGCTGAAAATTCCCTACGCCACTTCCTGCCATCCTGCTCGTCAAGGTGATGATCCAGCCCCTCAGCTGCAGCGATTCAGCTCGAGGCGTTATGCATTACCCAAGATACTCCATGGAATAATCACTCAGCAGAGTCTCTTGGTTGAACTGTCCTGTATCAATTGCTATCCCACCAGTAGGCTACCACGTCTAGAACAGGATGTTGTTGTTGAGTGTTGACAGCAGGCTGGCCATAGCTTGTCTAAAGTATATTGCTCTCCCAGTGAGGTTGCGGTGAAAAGTTTCTTGTGCGGGAGAGGTGCAGATGCCGCGGGCGAAAACAGGGGTCTAGTTATGCATGGATGGTGGCTTCGTTGGCGATAGATCTTCTCAGAGTGTGCCGCTAAACGCTCAACAGGGTAGGCCAAAATGTGCATCAACAGACAGATGCTCGTTTAAGAACACCCAACACACGCCGACTCTCAACGTGCATGGTATTCCAATCGACGGTGACGGCAAGATCGATGCAACCACAGAGACGACACACGTCACCAAGCATCACAGGAATTCGCAATAATGCTCACTTGTGAGGCACACCGTAACTCTTCACGCTTCCGAACGTTTATCTTGGTTCCTCCATCAGGAAATTAGCATTCGGCGCCACACCTGATATTGAAAGTGAAACTAAAAGTGGCGCATTGCTCGTCTCCGTGCTGCATCTCCCACGCGATTCATCGCTGCACGTGGGGGCTCCCGTGTCACCGCATGCCCTGTAAATAGCCAAGTATCAACCAAGGGCACCTGCAATATGAACTCCTGCTCACGGCGGTAGCCTCCTAATCCGACCATTCTCGATAACGTTGAAATAACCTCACTTCCCAATGCGGCTGTTCTCGGCTTTTCTCCCAAATTCGTTGGGGTCAAAACCCCTGAATGAGATACACAACGACGCCAGCACGAACTATGCAGCCACAGGCGGGAACGAAAATCATTCCGCACATTTTGGTACTTCAGCTCGTCGTTGCCATGCTCACGGCTTGGAACTTCGATAAATTTCGATAGCGGGCGCATCTGCAAACGGAACTGCCATGGGTTTCTCCGCCCGCAACCTGATATTGGCGCCGCTATCACCATCGGGTCGGAAGAAACTTCGTCTCAGCTCATCCACCACCATGGTCACCAGGGATTCCAACGTTTCAAAAGAGGATGTCGTGATTGCCTATGTTTATTGACTGAGTCGGGGCTGCTTATGGTTGATAAGCCTAAGATTGAATTAACTTACCTGAATCAGCACCTGCTCCAGCTCCGAGTAATCATCGCTTCGGTCTTCTGGAAGACAGTCTATCCATATGTTGATGACAACAGGTTGTTTGGCAAGTCTTTCATTCGAATTGACACCAATGATGCAAGGTATGCGAACATTCTTCAGATACAGAACCCTGGAGACAGCATTGTGGCCATAAGATTTGCGAAAGATATGCCCTGCCCCATCCCCAAGTATGCTCCCTTTTGGATAGAAGACGTCCACTTCGCAGGAGGCTAATGGAGCTTGGCCTGCGGTCTGAAGTGCCGCGTCTTGGACAGACTTGGCCAGTTGACTGCTCGTCATCCAGCTTGATTCAGCTGCTCGTATAGCTGACAATACATTCTTACTGAGTTTTCCATAATGAACTGTGCTGGTGTCAAGGGAGTCTGACTGAGCAGCTGAAGTGAACGGCTCAGATAACGAGAGTGTCAAAGATAATAATGTTGGCTGAGACTTTTTTCTTCCCCAGACGTCTACCCCAGCATTTGCAGTCACCTGAAGATTGCGCACGGAAATTTTGTCAGTGACTTCTGACTGCATGTTTTGCCATACGGCATCACGCTTGAGCACCCCCTCTTCCATACGTTGATCGAGACTCGGCCCTTTGCGCCTTTGGTTTACCAAAAAAGAGTTACGTTTGCGCCAGAATTCTCCAATCTGGAGGACTCGTTGATATTCTTGAGATGGACGAGTCCAAATTTTCTTGGATGCAGGTGAGGACCAAAGGAGATATGACTGCAATTAGAAGAGGAGAAGTCACGACGTCTTCAGGCTACTTAAGATGAAAGCTCGCTTTGGTGACGGTCTTTGGTGAAGCCCTCAGCCCTACGGACCCGACCGCCTTTTTTTTTGATTGGAGGGCTGTGCGGCAGAGCTCCGCCCACGACATGGAAGACTCCAGAACCGCCTTCATCATTTATTTTCACCACGACGCTCCTCGAATTCAAGTACCTCCTGTACGTTTCTGAAGCTGCATTTTTCTTCAATTTAATACTCAACCATGGCGGATGCTCTCAAAGCCGAGGGAAACAAACTTTTTGCGGCGAAGAAGTTCCAGGAATCAATGTAAATCCCCACTATAGCTGCAGCCTCATAACACGCAGAGCGCTAACGGCAGTACAGTGAAAAGTTCACGGAAGCTATTGCGATCGAGCCTACGAATCACGTCCTCTACTCCAATCGATCCGGTGCCTACGCCTCTTTAAAGGACTATGGCCATGCTCTTGAGGATGCAAACAAAGTGACGGAGATCAAGCCAGACTGGGCGAAGGGTTGGGGACGCAAAGGAACTGCGCTTCATGGGGAGGGAGACCTTGGTGAGCATTATTCTACTATAGCAACACCCCGGAGAGCTCTCTAACAGTTGACAGTGGGCGCGACGGATGCTTTCGAGGAGGCATTGAAGCTGGATCCGAGCAATGCCCAAGCAAAATCAGGCCTTGACTCGGTCAAGCGCGCGATCGAGGCCGAAGCAGGGGCTGATGGTGATGGTCCAATGGGAGGACTCGGGAACATCTTCAACGATCCCCAGATGGTCCAGAAATTAGCAAACAACCCGAAGACGAGAGGACTATTAGCGGACAAGGATTTTATGCAAAAACTTCAGCGGCTTAGATCGAACCCGAATAGTATTGGTGCGGAGATGCAGGACCCACGTTTCCTGCAGGTTATGAGCGTCCTTCTGGGTATCGACATGTCATTTGGCGGTCCACCAGGAGCCGGGGAACAATCGCAGCCGAGAGCAACTGAAGAGGAGGAGGATGTGCCAATGCCAGATCTCATACCAGAGCCGAGGCAGAAACCCAAAAAAGACCCCGAGCCCGAGCCCGAGCCAGAGCAAGAAGATGAGGAAGCAATTGCAGCTCGAGAGGCGAAGGTGAAAGCCGACGAAGAAAAGAAAAAGGGAACCGAATTTTACAAGAAACGTCAATTCGATGAGGCTATCAAGCATTATAATGCTGCATGGGACTTACATAAGGATATCGCATATATGACGAACTTGGGGGCGGCGAAGTTTGAGAAGGGTGACTACCAAGGATGCATCGAAGCCTGCCAGCAAGCCGTCGATTACGGCAGAGAGATTCTTGCCGACTTCAAGATCATTGCGAAGTATGTTCTACATGCCATGTTCATTGAACTTTTGCTGATGAATAAATCAGGGCGTTTGGTCGCATCGGCACTGCTTACGAAAAGATGAACGACCTTCCCAATGCCATCCTCTTCTACCAAAAGTCGCTCACAGAGCACCGCACTCCCGAAGTGCTGGCCAAACTTCGAGCAGCCGAAAAGGCAAAGATCACCGCCGAAAAAGAAGCCTACGTTAACCCCGAGGAAGCCGAGAAGGCGCGCGAGCTGGGGAATGCCAAGTTTAAAGAAGCAGACTGGCCCGCTGCCGTCGAAGCATACAGCGAAATGATCAAACGATCGCCCGATGACCCTCGTGGGTATTCAAATCGCGCTGCTTGCTTCATCAAACTGCTCGGCTTCCCCAGTGCGGTATCAGATTGCGACGAGGCGATCAAGCGAGACCCTAACTTCATTCGCGCCTATCTCCGCAAGGCTCAAGCATACTTCGCTATGCGCGAGTACAGTAAGTGTATCGATGTATGCACGGAGGCCGCGGAGCATGATGTGGGTGGCAAGAATGCTCGCGAGATCCAACAGCAGGAACAAAAGGCCATGCAAGCACAGTACTCAGCTCGAGAGGGCGAGACCGAGGCGCAGACCATGGAACGGATTCAGAGAGATCCTGAGGTAGGCTATAACCCAAGATATCTTTAATCGTGATTCATGCTGATACAAAAACAGATCGTCCAAATCCTCCAGGACCCCGTTATGCAGAGTATTCTGCAACAAGCCAAGGACGACCCTGCTGCTCTGCAGGACCATCTCAAGAACACTCAGATCCGCCAGAAGGTGCAGAAACTGGTTGCTGCTGGTGTCATTCGTTTGGGACGATAGAAAATAGGCGATGTACTCTCAGGAACCATCGCTGATGTTGGCGGAATTGGAAGCCCTATGGTTTCAAACATCAGTAATAACTGGCGAGGTCAGTGTAATACGGTCAATGATCGAAGTCCGGCAGATTTCTTCGTGATAGGTAAATCTCACTTCTTGAACATGCATAGCGTTGTATAGGTAGCGAATTAACTACTTCTGATTTCTCCTATTCACTTTCCTCCTCGATCATAAGCACCACACAAGTTCGGCTCATCGTCAATGCCATCAAATTTGAGCCATGTACAGGTATGCTTATCCTCCTAGTGTTTGCTGCTCTCCCTCTAGACAGGTAACTCAGCATTAAGTGGAGAGCTTGAAAGGCCCAATTTACAGCGCTTCGTAATGCCCTTCCCGATTGCGGCACTCATTCTCTGACCGCCCTTCGGATTTGCTTCAGTACGTTTACCACGTGGCCAGCTCTAGCCTCCTCCAGCAATATATTCACCTTCGTCGCTCCCTCCCTCCTCTCTTCCTTTTCTTCCACACTTGTTCTCCCCACATTGGGAGCTCATCATACGCGACCCTAGCTTCATCATGTTGGCTGCTCAAAATACCGAAGAGCCGTTCTTTATAGCTATGCTTAGTGTTCTAGCTGGCTGTGAATAAATATGGGAACAAAAATCTCATACAGGGGACTCTACAAAACCAATAGCGCGGTTTAGATTGTGAGGTACTCAAGAGGTTTTTCTATGCTAAACTTTATAAGGGATGGTGATAGGATTCATCATTCGCTAATGCTGGCGCTGATCTCCATCGACTTTGGTATCTCCATGCTGTTTCGATTAGATACACTTGGCTACCGTTCCCTAGCCACCAAAGTCCGAACACCAAGTCTCATGATCTTGCTCTGGTTCATATTTTGGTCCAAGCATGAGCGCTTGCGCTTCTTGTTTTCGGAGCAGCAGTGCAGAAGCGCATGTTGGGAGTTGCTCGGATTTTTTGGTTAAAGAATTGAACTTCCCAGTTGTGGTGAGCATGTCTGGATGTGGGAAGAGAGGTTTTTATATCCACGGTTGGTCGATCGTTAGTCGATTGAAGATTCGAGCTTCTATCACATGACGCCTCTAATCATTTTCAGGCTATAAGAACTTCGTCCTTCGTCGATATTTCTCTTCTATCACAGCTGCCTAGCCCACGATAGAAGCGAGCTGAACAGGTTCGTTCTAGACCACGTATAGGCGTACGCTAAGAAAAATTCTTGATTCAAATTCCCGCGAGTGAAGGCCGCGTGGGCTTTTTGGGGAGCTGGAGTTTGGTCAGGCATCAGGAGTCCATAAAGCCGGTTTACTCTACTTTCCATTATCGTCGTCGTCGTCTGAGGCGTTCCGATGTTGCTGTTCACCACTACCTCGTCCTGACGATGAGTCTTTTCACAACCTCATTTTTTAAATGGTGCTCTTGAATATTGCTAATGGATCTCAAAGACCACGACCATCAACCACTCCAACGTCACCGATTGGTATGCAATACAGCTTCCACGGGAGCCAGGAACCATCGCGCACCTTTTTGGAGGCTGCCAAATGGACATGTTCTGGAAAGCTGGAAGCGCCTTGTTGTTTTCCAACTCAAAATTGGCCGTGGAGTAAAGGAGTAGTTCTGGGTAGGAACCGGAAGAGCCTTTATACCCATGAGCTCCTTGAGAACTCTTTCCAGGAACGCGTAAGAATTTCGGACGGAGAGGTGCCATCATGACTAAGCACCTAGCGAATCGGCCTTTCAACTACCTATAAAGCCTCGACATCAGAGCACCGCCTTGCAACCAACTTGCTCTGGCTTTACTCTGCTCTAGACTTAAAATGGCAAGGGAACCATGGCTGGACTCCAAAAACCTTCAAGAACGTGGATGAATGGAAGTGGGTTTCGCGGAGAGTGGATGGCCTATTACCATTTCTAACTCTGTACAATGTGCTGGAAAGTGGAGTGGTCGTCGAGCATCGGACAACGATGCCAACACTCCGGTATCATGTGCTAGGCGGCAGAGTGTTGAGAATCAAGGTAGGGGAACCTGCTTCTACATGGCGTTGGCTTCGGAGACTTCGGAGCCTAGATACCCAAGAGGGGCACTCAACGATCACCACCATTAGCTATGTAGCCTGGCTGTCATGCCCTGAAGATTCTGATGAGGATCGCTATCACGACTTCTATATTCCCCACATCATATCAGCTCCTAAAACCATTACGCTCACTTTCAACATCCTCCAATGCGTTTAAACCAAACTATGCTTCTAGTCCAGTATATGCAGCTTCTCCGCCCGCGAGCCCACCATGTCGTTATAGGGAAGATAGTTCCGATCTCCGCTCCATTCCGCAAAGATCCAACCAAGTCTGGACCGAACATTGATAACTGCTGAGTAGATATCATAAATTTTACCAAAGAAGATGCTATACTCTGTAAATTGTGTGTTCTGAGGAGGCGTTTGTAGGTGCTTTTATAAAATCTAGGAAGGGGAGCCACGCGAGCTTTGAACACGTCAATGAGGACTTCATATCACGTGTCTGCCTTAATCCCAGACAGCCACCTGCCTGGAACACAGGTATATAAACCCTTCTCATCTTCCGTTTTAAAATCTCCACACCTTCCTCCTGGGCAACAAATCCGGGTGAGGACTTCACAACCTAGGGTAACAAAGTGAATGTCCTTTCGCCACTCTCTTCAAACTAGAATGTGGTGATGAACTTATGGTTCCGTTGGCGCCGTGGGGGTAATTCTTGTGCGAAAGATTAAAAAAGATTCCGTAGGCAAGAATCCAATGCGGTGGAAGGAAACTCGTATTCTCGTGTAGGAAGAAGCTTCCAGAGCAGGATAGCTCATCATGTTGTACAAGTAATGATGAGCTTCATCGTTTTCCAGTGATAATGACTGGGACCTCCATAACACCCCGTTGGTAGAACTGTTATCTTATTGTACCCCCTTCGCAACAGTTCTTCCTGAGCAGCCATACTCCGAATTTAGAGATCGGCACTTCCAATCCAGCCATAAGGTGTTTTCCTGATGTGGTTTTGATACCCGCTCCTCTTATTTTGAGGAACGAAGTCTTCTCCAAACATGCCGAGGGTACGCGGATACATTTGAAGGTCCATCAGCTAGAATAAAAGCGGCCATTGAATGGCCATAATCATAGCATATCGGGTCTGGTGCTTTGCTTCTAAATGTGGACGCGGCAAAGATTGTGAGTTCCGCATCACTCGAAAGGGCCATATGAATGTCGGCATGCCGATTTTGGCTCCAATTTAGCTTCCTTTACGTAGAAGAAGAAAGAGTGAGGCACTGAGAGAGGCAGAAAGAGGATTTTATATAGTTATGGAGAATGGAATACCTCGGATAAGAACTCTTCGGGCTTAGCGAGCATATTAACCTGCTTGGGTATCGCTCCTCGATACACAGCTGAGGTCTATTTTTAGCGAATGCCTCTTGAAACCTCTGTTCACTGAACCTTGAGATGTTATACCGCATCATATTTCTTCTCACGGTCGCATACCTCACTCAGCTGAGTTTCCTTCGCCGGCCCTCCTCTCTCCATCTTTTCGTCCCGACTGAACACCAAGCACAAAACCGCTGTCGACTGGCGAATGAAACTCTCTGGATATACAGCCAAGACTGTAAGATTCTTCTCCGTGAGCGGAGTCTTACGATCAGCAGCCCTACGGCTCGACGTTCAGCCGGACCTGACAAGAATGCGATGGTTGCCTTATTTCTGAGTGTGTTGGGGGCCTTTTATAGCGCGCAGGAGCAGCCAATCTCAGCTACGTGACCTAGACCTGGCCGGCAGATCTAGACCTTGCCCAGCTTGGCCTTCTGCTGCCACGCCGTATCCGCCCCTTGAGTGGTTCCCGCGCCGTAGGTCGGGTTCTCTGTTCCTGGCATGGCGTACGCAGAGATTACGCTAGTGAAGGGTCACCGCCCCCAAAACCATGACCTCACCCATGTTTTGTGAGGGGATATATCGAGTCTATTCCGTTTTTTATACTTTCCGTCACTCTCTTGGTGTGGTCTCTAGGGTTGCCTCGAGCGTTTTCGCGCGATGAGGGGATAAAATTAACCATTAACGTCTGTAGACTGCTGCCCATACCGACGTGGCTAGTCGCCCGTGACGCGCACGGCCAAGATAGGAACATGCAGAAAGTGTGCTTACAGCCTCATGCAAGTTCGGCTTCCTCATCCACTGTAGGCCAATAGATAGAAGTGTCTTTTTCCAATTCTACGCTTATTGGCTTATACTTACAAGGGTGGACATTCGGAAGCCGAACTTGCTTAATTGCATATGGCATCGCAACTCTTTTTAACACGAGAATTGTGGACGAAATAACATATACAGTGTAACACTACAAGCGTCTTCGCGCTTTGTCGGATCTTTTGCCAATTCAGTTTGGACTTTGCCGTTCTAGCGCCTGGTTGAGGCACAGTTGTCGGGCGAGCACCGAGTCTTGCAGCAGGGAACTTCAGCCTGCGATCCTGGTTGGCAAGGTCTCTTGAGGAGGCTTGCAGCACCCTGTGCAACTTCTCGGCTGGCTGACGCTCAGACTGACCTTGCAGAACACCTATCTATCCCTACCTCCCTTCCTCACAGCCGGATTTCTTAAACTTTTCGCTATTGTTTCATTCCGCGGCTTATTACTACGCGAGCAGAATGGACCGTTTCAACTCTCACAATCAACGACCATGGTACGACATGTCGTGGGCTTCGATGCTTTGGCTCTCTCTTTTGCTTGCTCCGGTGGTGCTCGTTACCGGTCAGCAACAGTGTTATTTCGGACCTGGTGCGTCGAACCGTGGCCCTTCAAACCTGGTGCCGTGTAATGGTACTGGAGCATCTACATGTTGTCTGCTTGGTGATACCTGTTTGTCAGGAAACGCCTGCTACAACTATGCTACCGGCGACCTGTACCAGTATGGATGTACAGATATTACATATGAGGACAGTACGTGTCCGTATAAATGTGGATTCAACCCCGGTACGCTGGTCCTGTTCCTTTGTTTTGTATCATAGCTAAGTTGAGGTAGCTTCATCACCATGGACGGCTCTAGAATACTGCGCCGACCTTCAAGACACTGCCGATACATGGGTTTGCCATGCTCCAGAAAGCTGCGGCTGCAAGTGGAATTCGACATATGACTTGTTAGTTCTTCAGCCGATTGGCTGTCAAGCGATGGGAAGCAATGCGAGAGTTGCTCTATACGCTCCATCAACACTCGCACCCTATGTCTCGCTGCCGTCGACGATTGGTGGAAGCACTGGGTACTACTCTACAACTATCATATCCGGAACGAGCACATGGGTGAGCACTGCGGTTGCTGGATGTAAGACTCAAATCTATAAGATACGCAAGACTCACGCTGACTTGGGATGCTTCGTTTCGTGTAGACACTCCGTCATCGTTCACTCAACTAACAACTTACCGCGCCGCGCCAACCTCTGTTGTTGAGCTTAACGAGAATCAAACTCCAGCACCGGCAACTTATTCTGCGGCGAGGAGTTATACTCCAACTACGGCCGCTGGCAGCGCCGCTTCGTCAAATCCTTCCGAGCCGAACAATAGCCCGACGACGACATCTGGGACTGCCCTACCGAGCGCCTCCTCAAACTCCACCATGCCATCTCATGGCTTGACAACTGGTGCCAAAGCCGGGATCGGCGTAGGTGTAGTCGCCGGTGTATGCCTTTTGGCAGGATTAGCATGGCTCTGGTTCCGGTTGGCAAAGCATTACCGCGAACGCCGATTGCAGCAACCACAACAGCCACAGTACGGACATGGACCACAAAGCCCACCTATAGCAGCCGGAAGCCCACACTACTCCCAAGGGCCGCCAATGCAAGGAGCGCCGTGGGCTCCGTATCCGGGGGGACAATCTCCATACCACGATGCTCCGGGAATGTACTCAGACGAGGTGGGAGGACACAAACCGATGTACTCTCCACCCGCCCCTCACCAGGCCTCTTCGCCTGCAGAACTCTCTGTGGGCAATGAACAGAATAGGCATGAGATGGGATCAGACGTCGGTTCGCCACCAACTCCTACTCCTGCATATGCGTATTTCGATGGAGCACAGAGATAGTCAAAGCGGCATATGGCAATCGTCGATACCTGCTTATGTGGGCATTCTTCGCAGCGCGCTGGACATTCTGTCCGTACCAATACCTTTTGTAACCGTCTTGAATGGTTTAGTGCATTGCAATATATCGGGGCTCTCTTTCGGTTAGGTCTAGATGGGGCTGGGATAAAATCAGGTCGCTAGGCAGGCGAGCGAGACTCCTGATTGTCTCCGGAACTCAGCATGGGATTTTACATGGTTGAAAACATGCTATTTTGGTATTAGGCTTCGGATTTGGGAATAAGGAAAATTGGAGTTCGTAGCGTTCGGATGGATAAGGACGAACTTCACCTTCACGTACTAGCGTTGAGCGTATGCGAAGCAATAGCAGTATAATGTCTACGTATCATTTCTGTATTGACTGAGAGCTTCTCCATATGACACTCTGTTCTTTCCTTGATCTACGCTTGACTCTAATCGCTGGGAAAGGAATGAGGGAATATTTTGGATCCATTTCTCCTCCGCTGACGAAGACTAGGCATCATGTGGCATGCCCCGAGTTTCTATGAAGCTAAATATCTATGTGAAGCTGAATATCTATATAAAGATACGCATACCTACCATATCAATACACTCTCCCTTTCTAGTTCCACACCACACGGGTTTCGTTCGAACGTTCACAACATTCCACCTAGTGACCTGATGCTCTGCTGTGACTGCGGACTTCATCCATCTAGAGAAGTCCTCGTCATGGTAGATCGAGACTATCCGTTACTCTTACGGCGCATAGGCAGAGAACTCACCGAAACCGATGAGCAGATCGAATGGGTGTGTGTAATGGCTGCTTGGAAAACCGGTATCAGTGCATGAAGGGATATGGTGATTATGATTGATATAGGTGATGATGAGCCTTATCACCTCAAGATATTCGACAGCGGGACAATGTGACGGGAATCATGGCAAAGTTAATACAAGCTACCTTCTTCTTGTTCCGCAGCGCCAACTCGACATCCTTCCGGCTACGCTTCCCATCTCCGAGTTTCCGAGAATTACCGAGTTTCTTTCGTTATCCGGGCCATGATCCTTAGGGTTATTCGTAAAGCACCTCCAGCACTCCATTTAGAAGAGCTTGACGCAAGTAATAAATGGTTTAAAACTCGTCTCCTAGTAGTTTCTTAAACTTGCTAAGAATGGCCTTCCATTGTAGACAATGTATGTCCATTTCAAGCCACTGGTCGAAATCCCAGAAAGCCTTTAAATCTTCCTTCATTCTCTCCTCGCTTTTTGTCCCAATCAATATCGACGCCTTTCCCGGAAGACTTGCCACGCAAAGATATAATGCGATCTCTTTGGCGAGTCCGAACATATCTGCAACCTCTGCAACAACGTCTGATTCTAGCAACGCAGGATTACCCCAGAGCACGCCCCAGGGTTGATACACTATATCGTGTTCCAAGCAAAAATTGCGCACTGCTCTATCATACGGATCCTCTGGCGTAGATAGGCCGGGCGGCATTTTCGGATTTGGAACCGCGGCGATATCTTGAGTGAAGCGGTTTTGTACAAGGCAGGGTTTGATACTGGATGACTCATATACAGCACAGAGCGTGTGTACGTCTGTATTTGAAAGGCCAAGCGAAGCCACTTTATGAGGTACATATGATTCCAAGGCCTTCCACGCTGTCATGGTTTCTTGGATGGTTAGGTATGGAGAATGCATCGTAACATTGTCGAGATAGGGAGATTCCGGAATGTCATCGCCACCAAGGTTCATATCAAAGCTTTCTAGAGAGGAAGCTATAGATTCTTCCACACAGGACTCGATACTCCCCTGGACATTGTAAGGGAAGTTGTGGGGATCCTTTCCCGGAAGAAAGGGTGTGTATTTGGTTTGAATCTGAACTGTTTCTTTAGTACTTTTTACATATCATAAGTTCGTACATTGAGCCATTTCCGTACTCACAAAGACTTGTTCTCGAGATAATCCTCTCTGCGCAAGCGCCATCCTAACGGCTTGCCCAGCTAACTATTCTCGGTATGCTCCGGTGACGGCAGCAGTGTCAATACCACTGAACCCAATCTGAATAGCTCGTATAACTAGGTCTGATGCTTGCTCGCCCTTGAATGCTGTTCCGTACAGAACTCGTGGTACACCTTCGAAACGGCTGAAGGACCTTTTCAAAGACTTGGTATCCGATTGGTGTTCGGACTCTATTCTGATCATATTCATATTATTGCTCAGTCAATCCAAGATGATTGTCTCGATCCAAGGAATGATGATGAAGATGTTGTGACATTGCGAGAGTGGAAGAGGGGTTTTGAGTGGAGGTATTAAACCCTGTTCAACGAAGCATTTTACCCCACAGCCAACTGACCTTTCGGCTAATAACCCTAGATACATCTAACATATAGTTGTCATTAAGCATTCTCCGCCATGCCATGGCGTTTCATGAACCCATATACTTTCCTTGCAAAACCGTCTTGCCCATTATCCACATGGAGTAGGAGTAGAACATCGCTAATCTAGGACAGGGAAACTGCAACAGCGGAGAGGGTGGTTTGTTTGCATTTGCCTTTGGTCATATAGGGAGTACCGAAATCTGAATGTTGATTGATGTCGGGTGAGTCTGTTTAGCGTGACAGGAACGTCATCAGCGCCAAGATGAGATAAGATAAGATCAGTCAACGCCAACGTCAACGTGGAGAAATTCAGCCTTAAAGTGCTTGGTGTACTTCATCTTCGCTCTTCATCTAGTACAATATTAGCTTACATTTGCACTATATCCTATTTATATTCCTATTACATATCATCAGCGATAAAAACCGCCATGAACATGCTGCTGGGCTCGTTGCCTGTGCCCTGAGATGCTCGAATTCTTCTGATCGCTTCGAACTCATTCATCATGCTCACACCAGATTTAGGGTTCGTGTCACTGTAGCCTTACACAATGTCTCAATGCTAGTCTTTCTAAACTTCTAATCCTACGTTGCCAAATTTTCGATCTCGGAGAAAAGCTCATTAGATTCATCATCCAACCCAGTGGCGCACAATCGTCCCTATATCAACCCCTGACCCACACTGCCCCGCAACGGTAAAACAGCAAGTTCACAAAATGACACACCAAGACTACCGTGCCGTCAGCTCCACACGATTCGTCAAAGAATTACGCAAGCTAGAGGGATAGCAACGCCAGCTGCAGTGATCACTGTGGCCATCCACGCAGGAATCACGCCGGAAAAGGATGCCTTGACACGAGCCCTCAGTCTGAGGAACTTTCGCATTAAAATTCGAAAATGGGGGTTGAAAAGGAACATGCTTGATGCACTGTGACTCACCCTCGATTCACGCAACTGCGATCTTTCTGCCTCCGTCTCCGCGAGTTTTCCCCGCAGCTCCCTCAACTCTCCTTCCACATTTGACCTATATCTCTGCTGCTCTCTCTTCAATTCTTCCATTTCCCTCATTAGGCGTGCGCTGTTTTCCCCGAGGTCAGCGTCGAGTTGACGCCCCGCAGACGTTTGCCCAATACGCCCATCATTTTGAGCGAGCTCAGATTGCATCTGAAGAGTCACAGGCCCCTTGTTCAACAACTTCCTCACGATATCCCTAGCGGACCTTGGAGTATTATCATGTTTGATGACTTGGGCACCGTGGTCGACCATGGCGCCCCAGAAACTGACCTCACGCATCCGCTCCTTCATACGTTCCATACCAACGTCTTGGCTTGGCAAATCATCCCACATTGTCGTTGCGATGACAATGTTAGCGTAAGCATTTGGTCCACAGACCTTTTCAAACAGCCGGGTTCGTTTGCGCTCGCTGCCTTGTACTCTGTTGGCATTGATCGGCTGAAGCAGGATTACGCCACTAAGTAGCATATCGTGATTGTAAGTGTCGCTCAAGTAATCCGCAATCAGTTTCAAGACGTCAGCATCGCTCCGTTCCGTATCATCGAAACCGGGCGTATCAATGAGAGTCACCCTTTTGTTGTCGAGTTGAAATGGTGCAAAAGCAAGGTCCTGCGTACCTTGACTACGTAAGCATCATCCGGCTCAGGTGAAAGGACATCGGGTTACATGAATGAAGGCCCTTGCCAATCCTCAAATCAGTCCTCCCTGTGGCTTTGCTCACAAACGTTGTTTTTCCAGCTCCAGTCACGCCTATAACAGCTATGAGAATGTCCGAATTCTTTGGCATGATGGCAAAGAGCTTGAAGCAAATAGCACTTGACGTTCGGAATTGAAAGAGTTCCGCAATCCAACGAAGACAAATTTTTCCCCGAGAGAAGTCTCAAGGTGCTGCAAAAATGACAGGTATCAAATAAGGAGGATGCCTTCTGACAATTAAGACCGAGGCCTTGATCAGTACATCCTCAGGAGGTAATAGACTACCCATTTACACTGTACTCGCCTCTATCAAGGCTATCTCTAAGAAAATTTAGGCAACCTCTTCATTTCCAGCCTTGTCTGCAAACTAAGCCAATGAGCTTTGGAAACGTGTCGCTCTAAGGTCAGCCAATTTACGCCCTGGAATAGGTTGTCACAGTATACGGGGCAGACCGCATGCGGAAACCGTGTTGTCAGACCATGATCGTCAACAAACTCGATGGATGCTTTCTGACCAATCAACAGAATAGATCGGCATCACGTAACGCTCAAGCGCGACCGCCCATTAGCCAGACGGCGGACATAGTACCTAACGACGATACTTGTCATGCATGGGATACTGCCATTCACATTTCTCTGGGGCCGGTCCTCATAAGGCTATTCGGGCGTTGGAGGACTCTTACACGTTTGGAAGGTCTCAGGGACAAGGATATATGTGATAGTTTACGCCTTGGACAGCTGCCTGACTTGTTGCCTTCCGTCCCGCAGCATTCGCCTTCTATTAATCTCTCAGACGTGGCTCGAATCCTCGAATGACAAAAGAATTGCTTATCATCCATTTCCGGTGAACCAGATCCGGAGCCTCTCGATGATAAGAGTACAACCTATAGAGGAGATCTAATTGAGATCAGCTCACAACCGAGCTACATGAGATATAATTAATCAGCAGCCTTTTCTTCTAGCACTCGATCCCCCTACCATCTCCCATGGTAGACGTATTTTGAGATCGAGACACAAAACCAACGTAATCCCAAACTTCAAGTGAATCGTCTCACTCTCATCCTAATTTCGCATTCATAGTTGGGAAGTAGCTCCAAAGCTTTGCGTTACCGAGACATGACCAAATATGAATTGGCACAAGGACATGAGGCAGAGGTTGATGAAGGTAATGTCTTCAAGAAGCTGGGCTTATCGGGGAAATCCTCTAACTGAAAGAATCTCGAAACTAGCGCCCAAAAAGAAATACACAATACTTATACTAGGAGCAACTGGAGTTGGAAAATCCTCCTTCGTAACTGCTATTACCGGGCAGCAGGCAGTTGTTGGACACGGCCTACGCTCAAGTATGCACTCTTCCACCAATATCTGACTGTACTGACGCATGAAAGCAACATCGGACTGCCAAGGGTGGGGATATGAGTACGATCAAAACCACTTTGTCCAACTTGTCGACAGCCCGGGCTTCAACGACACTTCGCGCCCAGACATGGAGATTCTGACCTCTATTACTGGTTGGATCCAGGAGAATCGAGGACGTATCGCAGGAGTAATTTACCTCCACCGTATAACGGACAAACGTATGACTGGCGCGGCAAATCTCAATTTGAGGGTCGCAAAAGCAATATGCGGCGAACACTTCTTCCCACACGTTGTGCTTGCCACGAGCATGTGGGACTCTTTGCCAAACAATCGTACTTTCAATGATGCTGTGGCCCGGGAATCGGAGCTCATGTCCGATGAACACTTCTGGAAGGATCTCTTAGATAAAGGCGCAGCCTATATGCGATACGAGGGAACCCGGGCTTCTGGGGACGCCATCGTGCATTCCATTCTCTCGAAACATAGTCCGCCACGGCTGAATATCGAGCTGGAATTAAGGCAGTCTACCTTAGAAGACACGAGCGCTGCACAGCTCATCACCGCCGAGGCCCGGAAACGGGCGGAAAAGCTTCGGCGAGAGATTGAGGAGGAAGAAGAGGAGGAGAGACAGCTGAAGCAGAGGCGGGATAGGCTCAGAGAGGAAAAGCGGAGACGACAGCAAGAACTGGTGCTTCGAGACCGTGACCAGAGGCGGAGAGATGTGGAGCAGGACGGTGAGAATATGGCTCGGAGGGGGGCGGAGGTGAGCTGGAAGACGTGGGGGGGAAAAGTTAGCGTGTTATTGCCGTTTAAGAGGGAGTAGTAGTAGCTATATAACTTCGCCAGAGAATCAAACTATACTTGCGTATGTATTCTTTTGCTTGCTTCATGGTTAGAAATCGAGATGAGCCACACCCTTTTCATAGTAGCGCATAATGGCGGTTTGGTCGAAACTGTATACTACGGAGAGCCACAGGTAATTAGATAATATTTCGGACATGCCTATAGCGCTGTTCATCACCGGCTACTTAGACTTTGCGCAACAAGCTTACGTGGGTGTCCGCAGGCACACCTAATAGCCTAAACCTACATCGTTAATCATATTCCACTGCCCAAAAGAACTCTAATTCAGCATTTCGATCACAGGAAACCGACCTCTTCGTCTCTCCTGCAAGGCTGAAAGCGCGAGCCAATAGGCAAACATTTGCGATGCTGCATCTCGATGAAAGCGGGCAGGGCGGGGTGACGACTTTGCCATTCCAATGAACTTGGAGGTTTCGCAGTCGTGCGGCACAGTCAGCCAGCTACGTGTGAACGACACGTAGGGAGCTATGCTCCGTTTCCATTAGATCATACACATCTTTCTTTTCTCTTTCCATTCTTAGTCTTTGAACATCGAGCTCACTAAACACTTTTGAGTAGCAGAAGAGCTCTCTACCAGATCCATCGCATCATTTTGAGGCCTCACGACAATCTCACACTATGGCGCCTGGATTGCAGAAGACCCCAAAGAGGAAACTGGGCACCCAGTATCACCATTTCATCCCCCAGTTTATCCTCCGTAACTTTGCTCACCCATTCAAACCACCACAAAATCTGACAGGTTCGAAAAAGAAACGTGGACGGAAGCCGCGTAACTTAGGTCCAATGCTTGATGTCATTAATTTATTGGAGCCGTCAACGGCAATTGAAGAGGTTCCTGTACAGCGTGTCTGCGGAATAACGGACATGTATCGAGACTCCAGCGTTGCCAGTAACCCATTCCACATTGAACAGAGCCTGTCGATTCTCGAAACTCGCGCCTCTGCCGTCATCCGGAAGTTTATGAAAGAGTATCAAAGTGGGCAGAAAGAAGCTTGGATCTCACGTTCCGAACGAAACACCTTGCGCTTGTTTCTAAGCGTCATGAAATATCGGGCCCAGCTCTTCCACAAACGCTACAACCACCTGTCGACTGAAGACTACTCGGCCAATGATCGGAAGCAGATGCTTGAATATATGCGCGAAAAGGGCTTCGAGCGGCCAATCGATGTATGGTTAGACAATATCAAAGCGATACTGGGAATACAGATGGACCTAGAAGGTAATTGGAAGATGAAGCTACTCAACAGGATCTATCCACCAGATGCTGAATGGCTTATCCATTGTATCGACGGATATTATCTCACTTTATGCACGCCGGAGAAGGATGACGAAGAGTTCATCGTAACGGACAACAGCTACGCCATCCACGAAGGCCCCAATAGCCTTGCTATCGACCTGAACACTGGTGAAACAATCACAACGGCGTACACTGAATACCATATCTTGGCTGCCATATCACCTAAGCTTATGATAGTGCTTCGGAGCACTGACCTACCCGTTCCACAAGAGGATGCCAACGAGGACTTCAAACTGTGTAGAATGGCCCTGCGCGAATGCAGTAAAGTTCAGCATAACAATCCTGAACATGCAAACTCATGGCTTGAAGATTTACCAGTGACCAAGGCCCGGAACTCTTACAACACCATTGTCAATGGAAGAGTGACCCCGTGCTACGGTGCGAATACAGCGTATGGTCCACGAGACAAGTTTGGTTTCGAGTTCTCCCCAATCGCTACTAGACATGTTCAAACCATCAATGCCATCATGCTGGAAGAATCTCACAATGCCTCTTTGATCATTTTTGACTCCACCGTGGCCGTCCGCAAGGCACTAGAGTACTATCTGAGTTTACCATGCCCGTCTGAGAATCCATACGCCCTCAAAACAGTGGAGAACCGACCAGATGACCCTAAATTGATTGTGATGAAAAGGATGGAACATGTACTCAGAGAGATGGGTTCGAATATCACGGCAGTATATCGTATCGACGACGATGAACCTGCGGCAGAGCTTATGAGACGACATAAGGAATTCCAAACGCTCCTGAAGCTACAAGCGAGAATAAAAGGCTACGAGGGCTCAGACGAAAGCGAATCTGACGTGGAAGAAGTCATGGATGAAAACGCTAACGAGACCCCTCGCACGAGCCCGCTAAATCAATATCCCTCTTGTGGAACCGAACCCGACTTCGAAGAATCCGTGGAACCCACCGGCTGGAAACCCGCAATATGGGAACCTACAACCACTCCCACGAGCCCGTGGGCACGATCTCTTCCGCTTGAAGCCATTGAACAAGACACGGGATCGACAAGTTTTCATATACCAGGAGACTTCAATGTAAACGAACATGTCCAAGACGGCTCTCCTCCACGTAGGACAAGGACCTTCTGGTCCGGCTTGTTTCTACCAAATGCCACCCTAAAGAACATTCTCGACATCGTTTTGGTAGAGTTAATAGTATTCTTGGTGCTTTTGCCCATCCGTTACTGTAAACTCCTCTGGAGAATCTACAGATTCATTCTCGCCATAGAGTTGGCCCTGATAGGCATTTTGTGGCTGAAGAAGAGTTTGATTAAGCTCAACCAC